>JASGXE010017545.1:0-10048 GCA_030068105.1 Sinentomon sp. SZTP_YWyxl
AAAGTTGTCGGGTGCGACAACATCGCCTTCTGTGCAGTACACTCTGCATGGTGATTCGTTCTTCACACATGGCAATATGTCGTTGCACCGGACAACGTTTTCGCGTGCGACGACGCGACAACGCGACAAAATCGCGAATGTGTGGACGCGCTATAACTCTGCGGATTAAGTCCAAAATTGGGCTTTTTGTGATGATTATCAGAACTGGTTCGCGAATATTTGTATCGGTTCGAAAATGTGGAAAATTTTGTTCCATGCATTGCAATCTGTTAAGAACTCATTTAAAGCTGAAGCACAAAAATAAAATTGTGCCGGACGTTTCGAATTTTTTTGTTAGATTTTTGGACCACAGAATTCCTGGAACTATTTGCTGTCAGAAATGTCAAAATGTCAAAAATCACTTCGAAATAAGGCCTGCAACCATTTCGACTGCTTGTGTGTGGTTTTTTCTCACTTTTCAACACTGTTGTCAAATCGCAGAAACAAAATGGAATGTCACCATTGTGGCACTAGAATCGAAGCCTCAGAAACTTTACCGAATGCTTCTCTTTCCTCCGCCGCAAACATTACAAACTGAAAAACTCGGTGTGTGCCTTCAAAAGGGCGTCAGGCGAATGCTTCTCTTTCCTCCGCCGCAAATATTACAAACTGAAAAACTCGGTGTGTGCCTTCAAAAGGGCATCAAGCGAATGCTTTTCTTTCCTCCGCCGCAAATATCACAAACTGAAAAACTCCGTGTGTGTATGCCTTCAAAAGGGCATCAGGCGAATGCTTCTCTTTCCTCCGCCGCAAATATTACAAACTGAAAAACTCGGTGTGTGCCTTAAAAAGGGCATCAAGCGAATGCTTCTCTTTCCTCCGCCGCAAATATTACAAACTGAAAAACTCGGTGTGTGATGCCTTCAAAAGGGCATCAGGCGAATGCTTCTCTTTCCTCCGCCGCAAATATTACAAACTGACAAACTCGGTGTGTGCCTTCAAAAGGGCATCAGGCGAATGCTTCTCTTTCCTCCGCCGCAAATATTACAAACTGAAAAACTCGGTGTGTGCCTTCAAAAGGGCATCAGGCGAATGCTTCTCTTTCCTCCGCCGCAAATATTAAACTGAAAAACTCGGTGTGTGCCTTCAAAAGGGCAGGCGTGTCGATCCATTTACGCAATTGCTCATTTAAGCAAGGAATATGGCGTCTTTGACAAATGGAAATTTGAAACACAATGGACAAAACAATACCTTCCTTTGCAACCAAAAATTAAAATTGCAAACACTTGTGTCTTGCTTTCGGCTCCTCACGTGGTTGTCTGGAATATCGGATGGGGCTTTTTTGATGCCAAATGACAGCAAAGCTGAAAATAATTTGGTAAAAGTGGAACAATTCGGCTCCCTTTTCGTTGATGTTCCGACATTAATTCCTGTCACCGATTTTATTTTTCTACTGAAAGCGAGGTGTTTTTGATTGGGGTACATGTGCCTATACGGAGCCATTCTGAATACCCGGGCCATAGGTGATTTTTTCAGACTTTACAATGCACGGGGCAATGTAATTCCCCATTTCGCATGCGCCACAAAACACATTACATGAAGGAATGCATTTAACAGCGCTCACTAGATGGGGAATAACATTGCCCCGTGCTTCAAAAGTCGTACAAAATCTCCTATGGCCCGGGTATTTTGAATGTCTGAGTACGTATAGTGTTTCAGTGATTGTCTGTTTCGATGACGTGATACAGTCGGCCAGGGCTGGGATTATGCCAACAGGAAATAGATGACATCCCGAGAGAAACCATATACCAAATACCGCATTTCCCAATAATGTATATCCGTACGAGCAGACAGGAAAAAATGTCAAGCGCAGCCTCGATACATCCAGACCGCAGACACAGCCTTAAAACGGCCCAGCCTGCAGCTCTCGGCATTCCCGTCCCTGACAATACACGGGGGTGGTTAGGCTATGTGTGTACAGGCTCGGCAGCAGCGGCTGCACCGGATCTGAAAATTGTGTTGACGCAAACTACCAGTATCCGTAGAGTACGAGTAGATTACAAACTTTGAATTTGAATGCCGAAATAATTCCGCGGAAGAAAACGAATTCGCTGCGTGACATGAATTCTGAATTTTCCCGCCGGGTCGATCTCTTTCTCAATCGAATTCGGCTCGCTTGTTTGCCGCATTGGCCTGCCGACATGAAAATGCGCAGCATTGAAGCCTACCCCCCAAACTCAATAATTAACTGTGCCGAATGAGGAGATCCTTATAATTGGTGGCATGACGCTCCAGGGTTCCAACCATTTGAAGAGTCCTGCAAGATTTTGGGTTGGAGTTCGGAATACCTGCTGACATTTGAAAAAAGCTGAACTGGACGAGTTTTCACACACGCTCAAGCGGCCAAAATAGGATAGGAAGTTGAGGACGATGTGGGTAGGGTAGGATATAGGTTAGGAAAGGTGTGTTGGGATAGGTTAGGTTGGGTTGGGTTAGGTCAGGTTTGGTTTGGTTTAGTCAGCTTTAAGTATATCAGAGAGCAATGGTGATAACTCGTTCAGTTCAATGTCGGCCGGTATTCCGAACTGTTGCCAGATTTTGGCCTTTCCGTTTCACTACTCGCACATTGGGAGTGGCCGCTTTCGGAACTTTTTCTCTCGCCTTGAGCCTTCTCGGCGATATTTGTTGGTCGACGCCATTGCAGTCGACTGACGGTGGAGAGATGTGGTCCTAGTTTTACCCGGAATTGCGGGTAAAATGCAAAATCAGATGGAGAAAAACATGGCAGCGATTTTACCCGCAACTTTACCCAGACTGATCTCTCCGACGTGATGACAGTTGGAAACAAGTGGAAACGAGGCGGCAGGTTGGCAACAAGCGTGACTGAGTAGCAGTGAGGGTTGGTGGGAAAGGTCAGGTTGTGTTTGCTCAAAATTGAGAATGAACGAGTACAAAACGCAAGATGCGTCCCCGAAATTGGCTGCTCCATGTGTGGGCAGGCACCTATAGGTAATCGGATGCAAGTCAACCGAAAGAACACATCCATGAAAATGTTCGCATATTAACCAAAAGACACAGAAGTCGATTCGCTGTGGAAATATCTGCAACACTACTTTCTTCTGTCAATTTCGACCTGCGGTATGCATCGAGGCAAATAAGGCGTTGTCTTCTATTTGACTATATCGCTTCTAGCTGATTTATGTACTGACATTGAATTTTTCCACCCAGCCACGAACGCCTCCATGCCAAATTTAGTACAGGCTTTACATGCGCCTGTCTGATCTTTTGGGCGTTTTTAAGACCCTCACATGTGATCAGGGTGCTCCGTAAACAAGCCTTAGGATGCGACCTCTTCTGAACGTCCTTCATAACAATTGTCTTCTGAAGGAAGATTTGCGCATTCAAATTCGAGTCAAGGTTATGCACGCAGCGCCACAAATGTTTGCAGTGTTATCCAAACATTTTATCGCCCGCGACATCTGACTCGGCAAGGGGCACCGATGGATGGAAAAATATGTCTCCGCCACCTTCATTCCAGCACATCCCTGAGATAAAAATGTCGAAGAAAGTCCTTTTTGGGCACCTAAAATATTAAAGGACCACCCTGCGTGCCCTCGCTTTCCGAAAAGCTACCAATTCGGCAATTCCTTCCAGCAACCTCGCAGCAATCTATCCATTCGACGCAAAAGGAGTGGTTTCGAATTCGAACGAGTCACAAAGCGAAATGCGTGCCTGGTACGCATAAACTTCCGCCAGTAAAGCCGGCCTAAGGGCAAGCATTGCGAGGCGTTAAAATGATTCCTTTGAGCGTGAAAGGATTACCCGGACTTTGTTAAGGGGTTTCCACAGAGGCGCCACAGGTGGACTGCTGGATGGAGGTGAAAAGTTGAAAACGCGGGGAGTTACTTCTTTGAACATGTGGAGTTTCGAACTGTGGAAAGCTGTCATGCGGAGTTCATTGCAGGAGCGACGCGGCATCATGAAATGCCGACATGTCTGCATGACATCATCGACCGTGGAGCTTCAGAAAAATCGCAAATTTGGACTTCATTTTTGACCTCCCTGCCCTTTGCTGCATTTCAAACCAATTTCGCCAAACATGGCTGCCACACTGCACTTTATAATTCGTAACATGGGCCAGAAATCAATCCAATGACGGTAAACCTGAACCTTCGTCTCCACCCGCAGTCTGCTGGGTTTGCGTGACTGACCTCGTTTGTTTCAGGACTGGTTTCACAGCGCACTGCGGTTGCTTCGGTCAAACACGCTGCGAAAATAGCTTTTTATTCAAAGTGATTTAAAAAAAATCATTTTGAGTAAGACACTTGGGTGCCTTGTGTTTAGGACTCCAGGTATGCCCCGCTCTTTGATTTCTAATGGCGTGCGTGGACACAGCTGCATTCCAGCATGCGACCTCGTGCGAATGAATGCAAGCTGGTTTGAAGAATTCCTCTGCGTGGCTCAAGCTCAAGAGAAAGGACAGAAAATGTTCAAAATTTTGACTGAGAATTTCCGCCGAGATTGTCGCAACGCACTCAGCAGGCGGTAATGCAGCCTCTTGTGAGGTCGTCTTGAGGGCGCTGTGCCTTTTGACTTTTGCCGAAACTATTGACCGGATTGCGTTTTGCGTATTTTGTTTGGTTCGACTCTTTAAACCGACACGCAAAGGCCGTTTTCTTGGACAGAGAAGTTTTTTTTATAGAGGCCATTGGACATCAGAGTCGAAACTGCACCCTCGATGAAAATATCCAGATTCGGTCATTATATTCTTGCAATTTTAATGACCGTGGAATTGCTGTTGCAAAGACTGTGTGTGCCCTTTAACGATTTTCTGATGAAGCCCGTTATCTTCTCGCAGAGCCAGAACTTGGCTTTGTTCCCGCAACGGAATTCACATTTCGCTGTACCATCCTCTTGCCAAATTTAGCAGCATTTATCACGTTTTGGCGTCAATTTTGCCCATTCCTACTCACCTCTATCAGGCCAACACTAAATGAAGATTTCCCATGCATTTGTCTCAATTCAAGGGCCTCTATGTGGGAACCTTGATTTCTATAATCTGAAAACACCGAATTCTCCAAAGTTGCTTGCCATGCGCAGGGCCCTGTTTACTTTCCAAAATGTGTGAACAGACAAAGAAAGAAGCATTAATTGCGTTCATTTTGGCGCATGCAGCGGGGAAAGGAAGCTGCTCAGGCCTGGGATCCTTGATTGATTAGTCACATTTTGTCACTTCGAAAAGTTCAACGCAAGGCCGCCAGTTTAAAAATTCTTGGTTGGTATTCACTTCCCGAAGAGAGGACAGCTAGTCTTATTTGCCTCTTTCAGACCCTCGGAAATGTCAGGGGCTGGGTAACCGCAAGTTAAAGTTACTTGACTTGCCGTCAGTTTACTCTCATTTGGAGCATGTTTACGAATACAAGCTTCGGCATTGGAGTTTCAAAACGATGTCGGAAAGTTCTCATCCCTTGGCAGGACCATCACTGATTGACATTCCTTGCCTGCAGAGGCATCCCCATTCTGAAAAGACGACTGGGAAATTCTTTCAACGGGACCATGAGGATGGACATCTGGTTGTGTCCGATACATTCCACAAAATTTTGGTTTGGGATTTCCCCAATGTTTCTGATGTCCAGGCGGCGGTGGAAGCTGTACAGCGGCGAGCTGCCGGGTTATATCTGAAAAATTTTATAGATTTGTTGGTGTGTCTGCCCTATATATTTCGGGACTTGGACCTGTCTTTTCAAACATTTTTTGAACACGCGATGTGTTCTTGGAGTTGGAACTCCATTTTCCTCTGACAAATTTGGAAATGCGTGCGCAATTCAGCGCACATGAAGTGTGCCAAATCGCTGCTTTCCAAATTTATGACAGGAAAATGGTGTTCCAAGAACACACTACGTGTCCCAAAAAGTTCAGAAAAGGACCCATCCATCTCAGCTTGATGTGTTAAAAAGGCGTTACAATTGTGTTACAAATGAAAACCTCCGATTTAGAGTGTACGTGGAGGTGATGCATGGGTGAGCAATTTTACCTGAAGCTGTGCCAGTCGGGTGACCGTGGCGTTTTTCTTTAAAAAACCATGCACCCTGTAAGTCGGCCTTTAAAATTAGAAACTTTCTGGGTGGCTTGAAGTCAAGGAAAGTGCCTTAATTCAGGCCAATCACTTTCTGCTGTGCTTTCGATCTGATAACCGTTTTCTGCTTCCAGGGTTCGTCTCTGACTTTTGCATTGCGCTCGTAAAATTCAACCTTGCGGCCGTCAGGACTTGTGTATATGCGTGACCTTTGCGGGGGTCGGGACGTCAAATGTCACCGTGCTAATCTTCCATACTCATACGAGTATGAATCCCACACCACTCTGGATAAAACGTCACGCAATACCGCAAACCGAGCATAACAGTTTCAATAATAATTGCGGTTTGTGTCACTTGTGCCTCTATTCGTATACGAATATCTATGAAACAGCACTATTCGATTTTATCGCCGCTTAAAAACTCAGCAGGGAGCTCCGTCATTTCATTCTCATTGTCGTGCTGACACTGTCTTGGCATTCGAAATTCTGCTCAAAATACGTTCTTCAGCAGCAGAAGCTTTCAGCAAAGACTCGACTTTCTGGGGTCTAATCAGTGGCGCAGGGGAGGTGGGAAAGGGAGCCCGTAATCCCTGCCCTTTTGCGTGCTTACAGGTGCCATTTCCAGAACATGTGAAAAGGCACCTGCCTTTTCATGACTCACGGTGCTGTTTGGAGGAGCTGATGCAATTTTACTAACCCAACCAACTGAAGCAACCTAACTTGACCAATCCTAAATTTATTTTATTTATTTATTTATTTATTAAAAACAATACTGCCACGAATTGTTATGGTGACATATCAGACAAGTCGATAAAAAGACGCATAATGACACACAGTCACAAGCAAAAAAAAAGAAACAAAACGTCAAAGCACACTGGGTGCGGCGCCCAGGGATGCCATGGCTCGTGAGATAAATGGGGATGAGGGGAGGAGAATGTTCCAATCTCTATGGCTGTCCGGAGGAAGAATGAGTTGAAATAACGGTTTGTTCGGCAAAAAGGGATTTGGATAGCAAGGCCGTTGTCAGTTCTGCGTTGGAAAGGCTTGATGGGATAGGAAGAAGGCATGCGAAAATTGAAAGAGTGAGTTATCATGTCACAGAACAGCTGGAGCCTGTGCTCTTTGCGCCTACTTGCCAGAGATGACAAGCCAAGATCCGTCAATAAACCGGATACACTGATGTCTCTGGTGAAAGAATTGGAAATCATACGGGCTGCTCTTCTCTGTATCACTTCAACATTGGAAACGTCTTCCTGACAGATTGGGTCCCAAACCGCACTGGCATACTCAATTACCGGGAGGACAAGGGATACATACGCCTTGAGTTTAGCTTCTCTGGAAACATATAGCATGTTTCTATGGATAAAACCAAGGGTCATTTTAGCCTTCTTACGGATAAAATTAATGTGGTCACGCCAAGACAGATCATGGGAAATGAGAACACCCAGGTATTTTAAGGTTTTTACAGTTTCGATGGGCTGATCGTTTATTTTGTAAATTTGTTCAGCAACGGGGAGTCTGGAACGCTTTGTAAAAAACCATGGCCTTTGTTTTTGATATTTTGATTTGCATTCCCCAGGCGCCACACCAAGAGGAGACCAGGTTGACGTCCGACTGCAGGATGGTATTATCGTTTGCGGAGGAGAGAGTACCACAATTTGGTGTTGGGAAACCGTTCATGCCCCATACAAAATTCAGCTCTGAAGTTTGTCGTCAAAATGGTAACAGCTCAAATTAATGCATTTGCATGGATGAGTGGGGAGCACATTCAAGTCATTGGAGACTGTGCGCACTGACAAACTTGAAGAGCTTTAAGCTTTCCAAATCGCAGATAATCATGCATTTTTCAGTGATTAGCCAGCAGGGGCACACTTTTGGATGTGTCCTTGCGGGACAAGTATGCGAACAAAACAGCAGTGCAACTTCGAATGTGCGAAATGCAGTTTCTTTGTTGCTTTTTGCGACTCAGATTTGCTCTGACACAACAATAATTGCGAAGCCGTGTGGTCTGACATACAAACAGCGCTGCATCACAAACGGCGCGACGCAAAAAACGGGTGCTTCATTGGTGGCTTTTAAATCCAAATGGTTTTAAAATTTTAAGAATAGAGGTTTTTGAAATCCGGAAGGAACTCGTATGCTTGACCTTCCAGTTTATCTTGCTGTTCTAAAAAATTTGGAAATTAAATGAAAAAAAAACAGAACAACAAAAATAGAATTAAATAAAATTATCAAATTAAAAAAAGTTAAAAGAAATTAAAAAAGAATGAATGAGTATGAATGAACCATTTTTTTTGGGTTGCCCCTTATGAAATGAAATGCATGTTGATACAAAAGATGTTAAGCATTCGTCATAGGGCTTATCTGGAGATATCTACACGGCTATGGGGGCATGTGCGTGCTGCGTGAAAAATGCGCACTTAAGTCAGAATAGTTGTTGGGCCAGCTCCCTGCCAGTGGCTCAACCCCCTGGGAACCCCGCTCTGCCCCAGACTCCGTTGCGCCTGCGGCGGATCGGGGGACTGGGAAAGAACGGACTGAGGCAGAAGTGGACTGAGGCAGAATTGGACCGAGGTAGAATTGGACAAAGGAGGGAGTTTTGGAGGGAGGTTTTGCTTGGAGGTGGTAGCTTACACCTGTCCTACCTTAACCTTACCTAACCTGACCTAACCTAACCCGCAGAAATGAAAAAATCAGCCTCCAAAAATGCAAAAATTCTGCCTCAGTCCAATTCTGCCTCAGTTCGTTCTGCCCCAGTCACCGGTCCCCCTGCGGCGGGCATCTTTTGGACTCCACTTGGCAATTTTTCTTCTCTTGGCCCCTGTCTGACCTGAAAGCAGACTCCCAAGTAATTACGTTTGTACTTTTTCAAGGCCAAAGAAGATTACACCACGAGCCTACTCATGGCAACAAATGCAGAACATGCGTAAAACTACAAAACACACAATTGGCAATGATGACGCTTTTAGTTGAGAGCCCAGTTGATCTGCCTCAATTTTCTCCAGCTTCTGAAAGTTTGGACGAATCTCCTAACAGGCCCTACTTCAAAAAAATGTTTCAATTGATTAAAAACTTAACCGGTCAACGAAAAGTTCCGCAATGTGATGCAGTCAAAAAGTTCGGTTGGTGCCATAGCAATAACAGGGTCATTATGTACGTGCGCGTGCAATTTTTCCCTTTCCATATGGCTTTGCAGAAAACCTCATCTTTGATTCCCGAGAGAAGAATTTCGCTGCTTTTTTTTCTGAGAAAATATTCTCCCGTCATGCCCTCTTGCGGTCTGCAGCTGACAGGTCACGATGGAACGCCGAGTTATTTCTCGATCTGTGGCATTCCGCGCTCAAGTCCACGCAGAGTTCCCACCATTTGCGAAAAGCGGTTATCGGAAAACCAATCAGAAAACCCTTGCTGGAATGGAACCGTCATCTGCTGTTCAGAACCAAATCTTCTCACCACGTAATCGAAGTGGTCTTTTCTTGCAATGATGATGTAACTGCAGCGGGACTTTGACTTCCTTCCACTCCTCCAGCAACTTCAGGCAAGGACAAATTACCGAATTAAAATCCCTGATTACTCGTCTGATTTCTTGGCACAGCCCAGGTCCAGTGTTTCCCCGAGAGAGAACCGTAGAGAAGAGAGTCTCAGCTTGCTCTTCCACACGCAGATCACATGCCATCATTCAGAGTTGCAGGAAGTCGAATGTCAAATGGAATGAGCCATATGGCACATCAGTAATCACCAGTGATAGGTAATTTAAATTCCATGCGCTGCTGCGTCTACTGCAGTCGAAAGCTTTTGAGAGTCTGCAAAGTTTTCAGCCAGGAATGAGAGCAAGAAGGATGATAATTGTGACAGAACCACTCAAAAAGTCTCAGTGGGCCCACTCCGGATAGTTTATTGTGAACTGGGCCAAACTCGAAATCGCCAAGCCTGGTACCTGTCCGTGTGTTCGAGGGGGAAAGCGATTCCAGGTCGTGATGCTTTGGAAGACGAC
>JASGXE010017548.1:0-10704 GCA_030068105.1 Sinentomon sp. SZTP_YWyxl
TCACATTTTTTAGCCCTTTAACCCATGTAATGTGCCATTGTCAAAATAAACTTCAGAAATTTTCAGAAATTTAGGGCCATGCCAGTTGCCCCCAAATTTGGTATTGATTTGCTCTGTGGGACTTTTGGGCTAATGTATTTGAAAGAAATTTTCGAGGAACCTCTCCAAACCATGATGGAAATGATTTGGACGGTTTCGCTGATTTATTCAAACACCAAATCTGCTGATCTTGGGGAGGTTTCATTTTCTTGGGGTTTTTGGTTTTTTAGGTTTTTGGGTTTTTAGGTTTCGTCTTGTAAAAAGGCGATAGACTGATCTTGTGAGAAGTTTATCTTGCTCCTTCTTGAGGTTTGTTACAGCAAATCAGCTTTTTGCTATATTTGTTTTGTTCCAGAATCACTTAATTTATTGCAGACACAAACAATGAATGTCCCATTGAGAAGGTAATTGATTTTGGATTTGTTTGAATTTTTGTTTTCTTGCCTTGAACGAAAAGCCGTGGACCCTTCATTATTGAGCACTTTTGAGGATTTGGGCATTGTGAATATTTTCCTGGTGGGAATGGGATATCTTGTCTCTTTAGTCTTGAATTTTGAATATCGTCTTGGACCTGTCTTGAAAATGGTTTTTTTTCCTGCTTCCAGGTTCCAAAAGTGGCAACAGCTTCTCCCAGGTAGGCTCAAGGTCAGTGAAGTCTAGCGTCTCGGAAGCAATTCCTGTCAGCAACAAGGTGAAGATGAATTCCCAAAAGCAAGACACAGTAAACAAGGCTCCTTCACGCGGAATCAGGACACGAAGAGCCAGACTGATCGTTGCGTCCGAGCCAATGAAGGGAGGTTCTTTCGAAGAAGCGTCTGATTCCTCCGACGCATCAGATGATCGGAGACCGACCAATCCAAAAAAGTCCAGCAGAGCAAGCGAGATGGTAGCAGTCAGGAGGAAAATGTCAACTGTCCCGGGTGATGGCATGCCAGGTTCCAAAGCTGACATCTCTGGAAAATGTGCATCCACCATACCTCAAGCCAAGCTGAGTGAGAGCACTGGTGATCTGGTTTTGGGTCAACACTCCACAGCTCACCATCCCGAGAAGACTATTCCGAAATGCTCCAGCCAATCGGTGCACCCAAAAGAAGCTTCGGGTGGAAGGCATGAGAAATCAGAGAGTGACTATGCAAACGAGAGCATTTCGAAATTTTCGGAAACATGTTCGTCCATATCTGTGCAAAGGATCGGGAGGGGTGGAGGGAGGATCGGTGTTCCTAGGCAGGCCGTCTCCATGCACCAGACAAAGAAGGTGAGTGCCAAGGTGCAGCATGGATCGGAAGATGTGCCGGAAGATCGTCGGGAAATGGTGGAGTTTTCCGAGATGGCGGAAAAGTGGAGCCGATTTCAAAAAGTCAGGAAAACGGCTTGGAATGCCACAGTGATATGGAGGTGCAGATGGACCGAGCTGCAAAGGCCTCCGGCACATCTCAAGATCCCAGGAAAAAGCGGAAGAAGCTCTCAAGGCGTGGAAAGAGGGAAAAAACCAAAGCGAATCTCGGTGAGCAGGATTCCGTTGCTGCACCAGTTCAGGATTGTGTGGTAATCCTCGATAAGATAATCAGTGATCCACGTCACTCAAACGGAAGTCCACCTGCACCAGTCGAAATACATGACACCGGCACCGATGCCTGCGACACCGCTGAAATTCCGGAGTCAAGTGAATGTGTCATTGCAGCCAGTCTTGACCAAGAGAATGCACCACTTTGTTGTGCCAAACACAAAGGAGCTCCTACAACTGGGAATGTGAAGGAAAAGCCTGCCAAAACTCAAGATCATGAGGATAGTGGAGCAATGGGTTCACGGCTTGAAGGATTACGGCAAGGAGGGGACGATCCAGAGATTGAAGATGGATTTCGACTTGACGTACCTTCGAATAACAGATTTGATAACCAGGTGCAACTGCCAGCCAAGGTCACAGTTACAGGTGGCAGCAGTGAAATCAAATCCACTTCCCCGAACGTCGCCACTGTTACGAAAAAGTGTCCTCATGGTGGTAGTACCAAACCGTCATCTGCAGTATCGCATCAGGCGGTTCCAGACCCAAACTCTTTTGATATCGTACCTGATTCTCAAGACATTGACTACTCCGAGACAGATGGCGTTCGTGGAATGGGTGGGAATGGAACAAATCATCCAGCTGAAAAAATAAATCCGTCCAGATATCCTAAAGTTGCCCAGATCGCTCTTTCGACCAGGGCAATTTCAAGTGCCCATGCATCTGCACCTGTGGATGGCACTTGGGGTCGTTCCAGGATCATTAATATCCGTGGAGATGAGGATACGGGTGATTGCAAGGGCGAACTGTCTGGCGAAGATCTGCCTACCACCACATTGGCTCCTAAGCCAGTCCCTGATGACCACATTCATTCGCCAGTCAGATCAATGGGAGGAACAAATGTTTCAACGGCCATGAATCCCAAGCAACCCGACGGAGTTCCGGTGAGAGCCACAAGCCAGGCAAAAAGTTCACGCAAGTTTTTCAGCCAAAGAGACAACCAGAGGAGTCCAGAATGGAGACGGCACTCGATTCTGTCGGCCTACTCGCAAAAGCGAAAGTCTAAGGAGCAGAAGCCAGTTACACCATCAAAATACCACATTCTGGGCCATCACGGTGAATCGGGGCGGATATCCGGCGCCGGCGACAAGATGCAACCGAGGCTCAGTAAAACCCCAGTTGCAAAAAGAACACGATCAAAAATCAAAGGGTCAACTACAAAACTCTCCGTGCGGACCATCAACACAAATAACGTCCCCCTCATGATGGGGTTAACAAGCCCCCATGGCATTTATTCCGATATAGGGGACACGGGAAGTGACGCCAGCTGGTTCAAGTCCCAGAAGCGAAAGCATGAGTTTGACTATGCGTCCTACCGGACGTACTCCATGCAGAAGAGAACGAACGAAGGCCGCAGGAGAGCCGTTTCCAAGAACAGTACGGCAAAGAAAGGTTATTTCATGTCGAAGCGTGATGGTTCTTCAAGCGACTCGGGGATGTCTGTCGGCTCAGATTATCGTGCCAGAAGTGCAAGCCGTAATATCGCAAGCAAGAGGAAACGAGAGGCAGACAAGCGGCGCAAACTCTTTCAGGACTCGCCGGAGAAGTTACGATCCCAGGACAACAGCCCGTCGGAAGCCAGCGTCGACGGCGTGGGATCACCAATATCGAATCGCCATGGGAATCGTGCATCTTTTTTCAAGAACATCGCCACGGGAAAGACCTCTGAAAACCATTCGGTGATGGATCACACTGCCGCACTTCCAATCCGGAATTCCTCTTCCTCCGGAGCACCAACCCCCAGGAAGCTACTCCGTCTCAGTGCAAACAATGACTGCACAACTTGGTCCGCTACGGACAACGACAAAACTGGTGAGGTGGTCGATCTCTCCGGTGAAGATTCCATTGGACGGGGATTTCCCCCGGAGCCATCTTCCGCGTGCTCACCTCCTTTGGCGGACAACTATTGGGATTCGGATGCATTACTTGGCGCCGCTTCTCCGACCACATTCAAGTCTAAGTCTGGTGAGCGATTGCAAAAACCGAGAATGGCTGGAGAGTCTGATGCAAGTTCAGTGTTCCCCGTCATTGGAAAACGGAAGACAATTCGTCTGGATAGCGATGTCCCCTCAGGTTTTTCACCACCTGAAGAACGTAGCTTCAAAAGCGTCGAGCGTTCCGAGGCTGGATTGTCGAAAAATGTCACGTCACACAGCAATGCTATCGGAATAGAGGGGTCAAAATTGAAGCTGGGACGTCGGGAAAGGAAAACAGAGGACCAAACCAGAATGGGCAAAGGTTGGTTTTTTGGCTTTTCTTTCTTTCTATTTTCCCCTGCAAAAAATACGCTGAAGCCAATCTACTCTGAGATGGAAAATCGGAAGTTTTCCCCCATTTTGACCTGGAAATTGCTGATGTTCCATTCATGTGTCCCGAGTCCGTCATCAATCTCACTCGATGGTTCATCACAGGCCTCTTGCTTGCAAAAAATTTGCTCGAATTAGATATTTAGGCCGTACCAGAGAAGCTCTGATGATCAGCGACACCTCAGGGATTGAACCCCACAAAAATGAAAACCACGGCGCTTTAAATATACCTACTGTGGTTTGATACCTAAAAGAGAACCCATTAAAAATCCGCCGGTGCCTGGGACAAATACAATCGGCTAAAACTAAAAAAAAATGAACATAAAGAAATAGGTATGACAAAAAATAACAACCAGGATATCTCAGCGATGACACGCAGCTGGGTATACTCCAATCCTGACTATCACATGGGAGGGTTTTTGTCTGTTGAACGTGACTGAACTCAACTGACTGTCGGCCCGAGATTTGTTGACCCCGAACAACCCTGAACACTCGACTCCCTGAATCGCCAGCATCTGAGGTGCAACAGACACTCGGTCGGCTGTTTCACGAGCTGGATTTCAGTTGTCCAATGAATTCCTTTCAAATAAAACTCTCATTTTTGAAATTTTGTTGACTTTTATTTTCGAACACCACTTGCAATCAAATCTGCCAAGCAAATGCCAATTTTCCCAGTTTGCAAAACCGCTTGACTCTGCATTGGAGCCTTGAAAATTTCAAACGACAAAGTTAGGTACCAAGCATTTTTTTTAGTGAATCGTTAGGTCACCCGTGCATTTGGTTCGGGAATTTTGTTGTTTTGAGGTAGGTCATGCGAACGACACGGTGAGCCTGCCGCTACAATGGCAAGTAAATTATTTCTGTAATGTGTACCCAACCCACTATTGGCTGGCACCCAGTTTTTTTTTTATTATTTCAAAACTCCTTGCTTGAATTGAATTGAATTGAAAAAGAATTGTTTGCAGTTAGTTGTTACAGACCTGTCTGCATTTGGAGCCTACCATTCGTGTGGATGAGATCTGCGTGGTTAATAATAATCCGACAGGAAAGAGTTCTTTGACAAAAAATAAAAACAATGTGTGGACCCCAATTTGTTGTTGAAAACAGATGACAATTATTGGCAGGTTTGGCTACCTTAACCAAAACCACATCCACAAACTTGGCGTACTCCACGTGTGGACTGGTCTTTGGAACTGTCACCAAAAAATTTGTGGATGAAGTTGAGTGTTTCGTTTGCAAAAGCCATCGATGTTGATAAATTTCGGAAAACTCAAACTCGAAGGAGGAAAAAACTTCTGGACACAATTTATTCGACAACTGCCCACTTCAAAAGCAGCAGAAACGAATGAGAGTTGCAGTTTTCTACAACTTAAGGGGGGACCTATGGACAATTTGGAATTTTGATTTGAAAAATTTTGTTTTCAATTTTCGATGTTACTTTATAGAGAAAACCATGTTCTACATTTTTTCATTCTACATATTTTTTCACATGTTCAATTGTTTTCAATTTACAGCTGCATTTCGCACTGGCGGAACATTTAGCGGTTGTTGAAAACAACAGAAAACCTGAAAACGATACTCGATTATTTCTCCGATTTTCTGAAAACGTTGTTTTCCGTAAAATCGCATTCACTAGAATTGGCATATCTCAGTGGGTTTTTACTCAAGAATCTTCTTTTAAAACAATTCACAGTTGCAGACCACAAACACTTGTTAAAAGAACCAAAACCTTGCTACTAAGTGCTATGCGCAAGTGAGAGAGAGGGAGGGCGACAGAGGCTGTTGTGTTGGAAAACTGATCCTTGATAGCAATGTAGGGTGACCATGAAAATGAAGGATATCCAGTCATGCATTTTCTCCTTGCAGAATCACTTGCACCAGGCCGGATTGTTTTTTTTTGTTCACTGTTTAGATCGGCTTGGCAAGACTTCAGTGTTTCATTGTTGACCACCTTTTTGTATTTTTTTCCATTGGGTAGTGCTCAGATGCAAAAATGTCTTTTTTTGTTTTTTGCCTTTTCAGATGCTGTGGTACAGACCGGAGGTGGGAAGTCGAGCATTGCCAATGCTGCAAACGTCATCCGAAGCCAAGCTGCCATTCCTTTGCCTGCCTTGGAAAACGAATTATATGTTAGTTGTGCACATTCTCTCTCAGATTGAATGATTTCCCCGTTTGTTACCAGGTTTTATCCTCATCGAACAGCGTTGGAACTTGGGACTGCATTGGGTTGTTTGTTCATCATGACAGGGCTGTCCACTTCTGTCATAGCTGTCTAGCCTGTCAGGCTGTCTGTGGTACTCTTATCCAAGCCACGTTTGTCCCTGAAAACTTCCCAGAGAATATTTTGGAAGGAAATTTGGAGAGCATCATTGAACTCTGCACACTCTAGGAACTCGCACTCTTGTCCATCAATAAAATTGTTTGTTGTTAACTTGGTGGGTATCCATCATCTGCTACCTGATTTTTTCCACCAAGTGCGCCAAAAATATTCTCAGTAATTGTTGGCTAACCAAAGCAGCGCTGGTGAGATTGTGAATATATCGAAAATTGGTCTTTTTGGATCCAGATCTGGGTAAAAATGCAAATGGCTCCACCTGGAGAAAGTAGTAAGGGAAACTGAGACAAAAGGGGACTTTTTTCACAAGAGCACCAGTCCAGCACCACACCTTTAAATAGAATGCTCCAGAAGCTCCATCAATATTTTTTCACATGGAAACCATCATTGATCATTTCCCATAAGCCATAACCTGGGCCTGCATGTTTAACCTTTTTTGCACAGCTCGATACATGCCTGAATGCATGCTGTGCATGGAGATGCTGTTGACCTTGATTGGTGGGAGGGGCTGGGCAGTCAACCAAGAATTATTATTGTCATGTGAGTAAGCCCCACCTGCTTTTTAAAAAGTGAATTTCAAATCCAAGGTCTGGAAAAGTCTTGGAATCTCTGGGAAAAAATGGAAAAGCACGGAATTTCTGGGAAAAGGATAAAATTCATGGAATTTCTGAGAAAAAGATACGTCGTGGATTTGCGGGGAATTTCTGGGAAAAGGAGGAAATGTTGGGGAATTGTCTGGGAATTTCTAGGAAAAAAGGAGAAAAGTTGGGCAATTTTCAAAATCTGAAATTTGCAGTGTCTGAAAACTTGGACAATTTCTATTTTGCAGAGATTTTGTAATTTCAACCATCTGTCTCTCTCCATATTGTTTGCCACTTTTAATTTTCAGGATGAATTGGAGGAGCACCTAATACAGATTAGTCAACATCTTGCAGCAGATCCGGAGCAAACTGAGCTATTTTGTAGTCTAATCCGGAAGTACCTCCCAAACATGCTGCGATCAGAGAGGTTTGGCTTCACTTTTTTCTTTTGATTGCAGATTGTCATGTCTGAACCCTTTCGAATTTTCATATGGGATCCTTTTTACTCCGACCCGGACCTTATGCATTCTCATCTTCCCTTTCAAAAAGCATGTTCCCAGCTGTGCACACAGTCGAACATTATGTAACAACACTGTGCGTCTACTCTTAATCTTGATCGTTTGATTTTTCCAAAAGGTGTTGTTAGATCTTTTGAATGACATCAAGTTAGTCGTTCTGCGGTCAAACATGCTTGCATTCCCCAAAGAGGTGTAGTTGAGGTAACCAGTATAATATCTGGAAAATGCCAAAAAAATGACAAAATTAGTGTTTTTAATTTTCTTGACCCATCATGTTGTCCATTTCTTTCTGAAAATGTTGGTCTTTGTTTCATCAAAATCCGTCCATAAATGGCTTTACAGCAGCCTTCGGAAAATGTGCTGATGGCGGGTAGCGTTTTTACAGAAGGAAATTTTGAAACAAAATTGAACGTGTATCTCCAAACCATGTTTTTCCGGTCTATTTTGAATAGATCTCAGCTGTTTGTGGTCCGATTGAGGTGAAATTTTCACCACTGAAGTGCCTGGTGTTGACTCTTGGCGACAAATCTGAACTAGAATGATCATTGTATGACTAGTTTTAGCTAAGTTTGGATCATTTATAGCAATCGGTTTTACGCTTTTTGGCATCGCAAGACATTTGTCATCGAGAAAAATCACCTCCAAGTTCAGGAATTTGTCCATTCTAGTTCACTTTTGTCTCTGACCCTTCCGGTGGTTTCACACCAAATTTCAACTCATTTGGACCGCAGGCTTCTGAGATCTATCAAGTAGCGTAGCGTTGCGAATGCAAACTTCAATATGCATTATCTCAGCACAAGAGAGAGCTAGAGAGGTGGGGTTTGGCTTAAAAAAACTTGGTTTTCTGACACCTAATTGCCCACAAAATTTAATTCATTTCGGTCGGCATTTGGCAATGATATTTTTTTGTGATGCGGTTTACCTTAAATGTTCAAGTTTTCCACAAAAGGGTGACCACCAGTCCTTTTTTCTTTATTTCCAAAAACAAAGTGATCCAGACTTTCTTGCTTCCCACAAATAAGTTTGATCAAACTGTTTTGCTTTCAAGACGCAAGTGCAATTTCACCCGCCCCAAAAGTATCGCAACCTTTTGCTCTTTTTTCCTTTCTCGAGAACTCTCCTGCTTGGTGTGAAAATGAGCATCCACCACTGATCTCGCCTTCTTTCCCCCTCCCTCGTTTGCCCACATTCAGGGATGACAATGTGATCCAGAAATTGCGTCAGAAGCTCACTGTATTGGCATGTGCAGTTCAGGGAATGACTGACCTGTTGGACACGATGTGAAGATACCCATCGGCAATGGATCCAACAGGCAGTGCAGATAAGGAGATGCTCGACCATGGTAAGTTGGTCCCTGCAATTATTGATGTTGGTGAAGTGGGCGCTGTTCTAGACAACCAGGTATTCTACAGCCATGGGTGTTAATAAAATCCAGAGAGTGGAATATTTTCAATTGTTTGGGCAACCTGCTTGAATTTTTCTCACCAGATGATGAGAAAAGAGTCCAAAGTGTTCCAAAATATTGTCTGTTCAGTGCAAAATTTCAACCTTGCATCTCTCATACTTTTCTAGCTGCGGGTAAATTAGTAGCGGAAATAGGCAAAACTTTTTAAAGTGAGATCTCCTATTTGCGGTATGCAAAATAGGCATACTTCATGTCAAATCTGCTCAAAATTTCATGGAAATCCGGCTGATGAAGCCTGTACAGCTCTTGAGATTATTCTTACTGTCTCTCAAATCTCCTGCTAGGAGCTCTGCCGTCTGGAACCCCACCAGGGCTGCAGCCCCAGAGTTAGCCAGGGCATCTGTGGTGCCCAACCCCCATTCGTGACCCCCAAAACCCCTTTCTGGAAGAATTCCTCCCTTTGTGTGGTCACCCTGATATGATTCTTCTGTTATCTTATCCGGTTCACTATTTTCTCCTCTTTCCACAGGGTGGTCAGATGCTGCCGCTCAAGTGCCATGTTTTCAAAGTTCCAATGGAAGTTTTACAGCAGTCGCTTTTTTCGTTTTGTCTTTTTTTCTGTTGTGCATCCCTTTTGCGTTTCTGAAATATTTTCTCTTGTTTTGTAGAAACTGCTTGATTTGTAATTTTTTTGGAAATAATTCTGTTACAAGTTTAGCTTATTGCATACAAAAGGACGTTTTTAAGCAGTTCTTGCAAAGAAGCTCCCACTCTTTTGTCAAATCTGTGAATATTTTAGTGCGAAAGGGATGCGTTCGACATCAGGGAGTCAATTAGTCAATTGTGGGTGTTGTGATATCGATTTTCGTCCACTGTGGAGTGTACGCATGGCTAAAATGGGCTGTTACACGAGTCCCAAACAACAGAATTTGACAAGCCGAAATCTGCCGGAAGTGATTTTCAGAGAGTTTTATACAGGTTGACATGGTGCAAACTTAATCCTCAATTGGTTGAATTTTATCACAACGTGTCAGAAGCCTCACGCCTCATCAAAAGAATTGCACCGCCATGGGGAATTTAATCTCGTGGTCCTTCTGATCACGAGGAAGGCACAATGGCACAGGGCCACGGTTACGACAAGGCTGCGTTGGCAGGGTCCAGGAAGGTGAGGGGATACACTTGAGCTGGCAGGGCACACAGCTGATCACCGCTGACCCAACGGTGAAATTTGAATCATTGATTAATGGGCGTTTGCTGTATGAATTGGATATAACACGAAATGCCGATGATGCGTCTGTTTTGACTTCAGTCAAAACAGACTTCAAGTCTTTGATCAGGGATTTGTGCATTAGGTGTGTGCGACTGACTGGTGAAAAGTGTCAGACGAGAAAAAGCATTTTCATTCATAGGAGAATGGCATCAGGATTCTGGAAGGCCCTGATCAGTGATATCCCATGAATTGGGGTTTTCTACCAACTTCTCGACTTTTCCCCTGTCGGAATGTTTTTTCGTAAAAACAATTTTGACCACGCCTACCCTGGGCCTTTATCACATCATCAAATGAACACCCTCTGCACAAAATGAAAGCTATCTTTAAGAGTTGCCAGAGGGCCAAAGATCAGACATTGGCAGTCAAGGGCAAAACCTCAAACCAATACCAACTTTCAAAACAGCTTTCTGTGCAGCCTGGAACAAAAAGCACAAATGTCTGGACATCTTTCGATGAGAAAATCGCTGACAGAAATTGGCATGATCTAGATTTTACATCACAGAATAAAAGAACAGAAACCTGGAGGAGCCGAGTAACATGAGGTGGCTCTTCCTTGCCTATCTATTTGACACTTTCTTCTATTCTATAGTGGTAGAATCGCAGTGCGTTCGTTGAATGAATTTGCACTTGGTGGCCGAGCAGATTTCCACAGTCTGTTCCAAATATGGCACTGCTGTGATTCCGGTGTT
>JASGXE010017550.1:0-10411 GCA_030068105.1 Sinentomon sp. SZTP_YWyxl
TTTTGAAAGAGAATAAAGGGAAGGAATACCTACTGTAGAACGGAAATCGCCGGCAGAGTAAAGGATGGAACGGAAATATCTGGAAGGGAAACGGATGCCACCGAAAACGCGGGAAGGGAAAGTGATGAAACCGAAATGGCGGGACGGAACTAAACAGCTGGAAGGGAAACTGATGGAACGGAAACAGCGGGAGGGAAACTGATGGAACGGAAACAGCGGGAGGGAAATTGATGGAACGGAAACAGCGGGAGGGAAACTGATGGAACGGAAACAGCGGGAGGGAAATTGATGGAACGGAAACAGCGGGAGGGAAACTGATGGAACGGAAACAGCGGGAGGGAAACTGATGGAACGGAAACAGCGGGAGGGAAACTGATGGAACGGAAACAGCGGGAGGGAAACCGATGGAACTGAACTAGCGGGAGGGAAACTGATGGAACGGAAACAGCGGGAGGGAAACTGATGGAACGGAAACAGCGGGAGGGAAACTGATGGTACGGAAACAGCGGGAGGGAAACTGATGGAACGGAAACAGCGGGAGGGAAACTGATGGAACGCAAACAGCGGGAGGGAAACCGATGGAACTGAAATAGCGGGAGGGAAACTGATGGAGCGGAAACAGCGGGAGGGAAACTGATGGAACGGAAACAGCGGGAGGGAAACTGATGGAACGGAAACAGCGGGAGGGAAACTGATGGAACGGAAACAGCGGGAGGGAAACTGATGGAACGGAAACAGCTGGAGGGAAACTGATGGAACGGAAACAGCGGGGGGAAACTGATGGAACTGAAATAGCGGGAAGGTAAACTGACTGAACGGAAATAGCGAGAAGGGAAACTGGTGGAGGGGATATATCGGGAAGGGAGGCGATGGAAAGGAAATAGTGGGAAGGGAGGCGATGAAACAAAAATAGCGGGAAGGTAAACAAATTGAACGGAAAGCGGGAAGGGAGACTGGTTGAACGGAAATGGTGAGAAGTGAAACTGGTGGAAGGGATATATACGGGAAGCGAGATGATGGAAAGGAAGTAGCGGAAACGGAAACAAATGGAACGAAAATAGCGGGATGGGAAACGATGGATCGGAAAAGAGGGAAGGGAAGCTGATGGAATGGAAATAGTGCTGAGGGAAACGTGGATCGGAAATAGCGGTAAGGGAAACTGTTGGAACGTAAATTGCGGGAAGGGTAGCGTACAGCGGTGAATCGAAAATAGCGGGAAGGGAAACTGATGGAATGGAAATAGCGGGAAGGGAATAGATTAAACGGAAATAGCTGGATGGGAAACGAAGGAATGGAAATACCGGAAGGATACCGATGGAACGGAAGTTGCGGTAAGGTATATACAGGGTGAGTCACCACGAATGTAGGTTTTTTTCGATCGAAATTTCCGCGAAAACGGAAATATCTCCATAACCACCCCTTTATCCCCTTCAGGCATCCCCAAATGTGACTTTATCGAACAACAGGGGACTGAGGTCTCTGGCCTCATCATCCGAGACACGAAGAACGCATGCCTGCTGAAAAAACGCCCCTCCAACGACTCTACCCCTCCCCGCAGAAAAACACCCCTAAAACGGCAGCCAAGGGGTGGATTTGATTCGGACCACTTCTGGTGCCTTCAGAACAAGGAAATGGACAACTTTATAATTTAAACCATAGACCTCCGAAGCACAGTTCCGGAGATAATGCGCAGCATAGAAACACCCCTAACTACCCTCCCCCAAAATGGGCATAGGGGTGGAAATTTGGAAGAACCCAATGGAACCAAATAAAGCACAAAAGAACCAGGTTTAAAAAACTCCAGGGCTCCGCAGTTGCAGGAGCAGCCGTTTTCGCGGAAAATGCGATCGAAAAAAACCAACATTCGAGGTGACTCACCCTGTATACGCGCCAATTAGCACGGAATGAGCGGGAAGGGAAACTCTTGTAACGGAAATAGTGAAAAGGGAGCAATATGATGAGACGGAAATAGAGAGAAGGCAAATAGACGGTGGACGAACACGCCGAATATGTTATTTTTTATTACCAGTGGCACGATTGTTGGAAGGCCATTGTTGGAGAAACCGTAGGCGCTGTAATGCATCACACTGCCGTAATCGTAATCCACTCCAAGGCCAGTGACTTCCGCACTGGAGTATTTGATGAAATTAGATTCCAACCCTGTAGAAAAATTAGAAAACAGTATCTAAGCACAGAATACATCATCAAACCCAAGGTAGGTAAACGGAGTTTACAGGTACTCTCAGTTCACGCTTCTCGAGCGCCGCCGAATTCGATTCGAAAAATGACGTCACTGTAGTCATCGCGTACCTACCGTCGCTGCGCTTGTCCAGTTCAGAGATGATTTTGCCAACGCGGTCTTTGCTCTTCCTCAAAAAGTTTTTGTTCGATCTCAAAGTGCTTGGGCTCATCTGAAAGAGGAGAATTCCTGCTATTTTTGTGCCAAAGTACAAATCTGAAGACTACAATTCGTCCACGCAATCACTTGAAAAGTCTGCATGGAAACACAAAATCTGGCATTTCATCTTTTTCACAATTTTCCGTGTGCGAAATTGTGATCGGAAGGACGCCAACCCAAGGCTTTTCAAACATTGCATCATTGTGAACATTCTGAACATTTCCAGTTGCTCTGACTTCAAAATTGCCCACACACCTTTGTGAAGATCATCCTCCCTCACAGAGACCCTGCTCTGCGCTTCACGGAAAATTCGAATTGATAAAAAATTGCCGTTTCCATCTGGCTCCTCTTTCTCCCTCGGTCCGGCATGCAAACTCACAAACTTCAGTGGTTCATCATGGCAAAACAGAAAACAGTGTTGTTTTTTGTCTCGAAAAGACGCAGAATGAATCTGCTGCTCACGTGTTTCTTTTGTTGCTTTAAGGGCATGCAAGGACGTGGTGATGTCGTTGGAATAGCTGGACTTGGCTTTTCTCTTTCTCTCCCCAATCCAAAAATCAAATCGTCCGTCACTCCCGACTAGCGGCTGGAGCTCGTAAGCTCCTAATTTGCCGAAAAGCATGTTAAACTGAACTTACCCAACCTAACCTCACCTAACCTAACCTAACCAACCTAACTTTACCTAACCTAACCCTAAACCTAACCTAACCTATCCTAACCAAATCAACCGAACGAATCCAAATCCAAACAACCCATCCAAACCAACATCGCCAATAATACATTTGGAGCTTACGAGCTCCAGCCGTTTTACACTCCCGTCGGTCATCGCTGTTCAGAGTCGATCAGTCGCACTTTTGCCAGCAAAGCCAGCACAGATGCCAGTGCAATGTGATGTTGCGGTGTGCAAAAACAGGACGCAAAAAGGTGGTGCGATAAGTTTTCAACGTTTTCCATAAGGGATTTGCATCACCATTTTCCAAACTGCGATTGGAACAGAACCCACGAGTTGCGCAGTGTTTGGAACACGAGTTTCCAACATTTCACGGGGGTGGAATCCGAACCACAGCCCTTTGAGTATACTCAAAGGACTGCGTCCGAACCCAACCGGAATCTGTGAGGGCATGTTCTGATGTTCTTGCCTCGCAGTTCAGTCAGTTTCCGGCCGAAGTCATCGGAGTTTCCTTCCATCCGGATGAGGACCAGCATTCCGTTGAACCATTTGAATGGCAGTTTTAAGTCGACGAAACCAGACGGAATGGCGAAGAAGAAGAATAAGTGGTGTCAATTAATGAAGTAAGAAAAATTCGGTAACAGTTCCAAAGACCTGTATGCTCAACCCCGCCTCAGCCGCCTCCTCCGCCTCAGCGGCCTCATCCGATTTGCCGGACCATGCTGAGGCGGATGAGGAGGTTGAGGCGGATGAGGAGGCTGAGGCGGATGAGCCGGCTGAGGCGGATGAGCCTGTTGAGGCGGAGGAGGCGGCTGAGGCGGGGATGAGGCGGAAAACAGTTCTTTGGAACTGTTACCTTTTGCGGATTTGATTTTTCCAATTGCGGGACAATCGTGGCCCTGCAGGCTCCACGATAGTCGTACGTCAAGACAAACACCAGATTGGCCCACTGACTCGAATCTGTCAAATCTGCTTCTTTCGCTGGTTGGACCAAGATGCGTATTTTTGTCGAAATGAAAATGTGACGGAAATCACGCAAAGTTCGTATTTCGTTTCGCACGTTATTTTTTGTCGATCGTGTGTTTCTGCAGGAAAATCGTGGAAAATGTCGAAGGACAAGTGTGGAAAATGTATCCATTTTGTGTGTCGGGTTTGATAGGTCGGTACATGAGGTGTTGCAGAAACGGGTGGAATTGTTGTTTGTGTGTGGCCATGTGGGTCGTGTCGGGATTTGAAGGCTGCTGAGAAGAGCAAAGGGAAGAAGGTAACAGTTCCAAAGTACTGACTACCGCCTCATCCCCGCCTCAGCCGCCTCAGCCGCCTCAGCCGCCTCAGCCGCCTCCTCCGCCTCAGCCGCCTCATCCGCCTCAGCGGCCTCCTCCGCCTCAGCCTCCTCATCCGCCTCAACCGCCTCAGCATGGTCCGGCAAATCGGATGAGGCGGATGAGGCGGCTGAGGCGGAGAAATTATTTTTTTTCATCGCCATTTTTATTTTGGACAACAGCTCCAAAGTTCTGACTACCATGCACCGCTTCCTCCGCATCGTCAGCGTCCTCCGCATCCTCCGCTTCCGCGTCCCAACGCCGCTTCCTCCGCTTCATAATTGTTGCGGCGGAGCCAAACATGATGCGGCGTCATTGTTTGACTTCGTTTTGTTTCATTTATTTATTTTTTTTGTTGTTTTACTCTTTGTTTTTTTTTTCTTGATCTGTATCTATAAAGACCAGTCCTGAAGAAATATAACAATGCAAAATAAAATGAATAACCAAACAAAACTATTGCTATTAGATAAATTATATGATCACAGGGGGTAATGTGCTTTGAATCAAAAATGAGCTTGACAAACGGGTCCTTTTTCTCCAAGATCACATCTCGACGCCAGAGATACTCGCACAGACGGTTTGCCATTCCCTCTGGTCTGCTGCTTCCTCGAACCAGGTGCTTCTTGACCTCGCGGCAGGTCCATTCGATCCGTTGCGTATTTGCATACGTTTGGGGATCAACAAAGTTGTAACCATGATTAACGGCCAAATGATTATAACCGATTTGATCCAAGCCTGAATAAGCGGCCCAGCAGTCCGACATAATTATGTACAGTCCCTGGTTCTATGTTGTCAGTTTTGTCGGTGGCGGCAGTTTTCGCCTACGGCAGGATTCGCCTATGGCAGGAATCGCCTACGGCAGATTTAGCCGGTTCAAGGCAGATAGCAAATCCTCACAGGTTCAACACCGACGACTCATTGCGTGGCATGATTCGCCTACAGTGAGAAGCGGCCGAAAACGCCACAACGCATACTGGGTGTTTAGTTAGTTATAGAGCATATCAATGAATTTGTTGTGATGATCTGCAAGAACGCACTTCTCCATTCTCCAAAGTGAATCAAACTCAAAAAACAGGCCTCTAAATTGCTGAACACAATCTGTCGTCGATTGGAATGCCGTCGATTGTCGCCGTTTTGTTTGCAGTAGTTAAGAAAACTGCCCTCCTCACAAGCACTCTTTTAAAGGCTGGCAAATTCCTTCCCCTCCCTTGTCCTCCCTCCTTTAAAACCTTAGTCCCAGGCCACAAACATTCAATATGTTTGACCATTCTCCCAGGTCGCATTGCGAGAATAACTATAGATGAATAATTGTGTTGATATAGGAACGCAGCAGCCCGCATGCGCAGCGTCCTCATTAGTTTCAAGCCGGTTGTCTTTGTTGTTCCCCGACCAAATGCAAACAGTCCTGCACTTCCTGAATCAGCCGATCCATCCAATTGGCCAACGGCTTCTCTTAACAGATCGTATCAAAAAATGACATTGATATAGCTTTGGAATATTTTTTGTTTGAAACCCACTCTCAGACATTGTGGTTCAACATTTTGACGTGCCCTGTATCTCGTGAAATTTCAAACAAAACACTGACGAGTCCAACCAAAACATGAGTCATCGGTGGTTTCAACCAGTTCTATCCGGTGTAGGCGAATCCTGCCAACCCGTTCAAGAGACAATTGACGACCAGATAACCGGTTCCACTGATGATTCATGTTTTGGCAGGATTCGCCTATAGGCGAATCCTGCCGTAGGCGAATAAGTGCAGGACCGTTTTGTCGGCCAAAGGGCAGCTCTGCTTCTTTGATTATCCGGGCATTTCGCAAGCCTCACCTTCCCAGAATGAACCTCATGAACCAATCCTCATTAACCTATCCTCATGAACCCATCCTCATGAACCTATCCTTATGAACCTATCCTCATGAACCTCACCATGAACCTCATGAACCTCACCTATCCGGGAATTTCGCAAGCCTCACTAAAAAAACAAAACAAAAAAATAAAAATAAAAAAAAAAAAAAAAATGACGATTAAAAAAAACAATTAATTTCTCCGCCTCAGCTGCCTCATCCGCCTCAGCCGCCTCATCCGATTTGCCGGACCATGCTGAGGCGGTTGAGGAGGCTGAGGCGGATGAGGCGGATGAGGCGGATGAGGCGGAGGAGGCGGCTGAGGCGGGGATGAGGCGGTAGTCAGTACTTTGGAACTGTTACCGGGAAGAAGTCAGGTGTGAGTGGAGTGTGCATGCAGGACGTGAAGATTGAGAAATGAGCTGAGTATTGTTACTGATGAGATTGTGGTTGAGACCTGTCTCCGCCTCATCCACGCCTCAGCCGCCTCCTCCGACTCAGCCTTCTCATCCGCCTCAGCCTCTTCATCCGCCTCAGCCTCCTCATCCGCCTCAGCATGGTTTTCCGCCTCAGCCTCCTCATCCGCCTCAGTCAGCATGGTCCGGCAAATCGGATGAGGCGGCTGAGGCGGGGATGAGGCGGTCGACAGGTCTTTGGAAATGTTACCAAAAATTCTGTTTCAGTGCCCAGTGTTCCTTGCAAGGCAGACAAACCGCTAAACCGCTTACCAGAATTGGCAAAACCCGCAAAGCATCTGAATGACCTTTCCCTTCAATTCATGGAATTTCTTGCGAAACTTGCGATGTTTTCAATGAGCGGACATTTTATTCGGCTTGAAGAAAATTCATGAGCCAAAATTCATGGGTGGCGAAAAATGCTTCAAATGCTTGCCAATTCACCATTGTTCTGAGTATGGGTCTATAAGATAAGATATTATGGGTACCAAAGACAAAGATACAGTTAAGAATCTGTGATCTACTGTCCTAGACAAAGATAAGAACGAAGAATTTTATCTCATTCTGAATAATACTGGCCCAAAAATCGAAAAAAAAAATCATGTGGATGCGAAAAACACGCAGAAACACACGCAGCGCCATTGCTGGCGTCGGGCTCGATTACTACAAATACGTCATCGCAGAGCGCACCAATCAAAACGCGTTCAGTTTTCGCTCAAGAGAGATTACCTATTATAAAACGAAGCCGCGTCTATCTACCTTGATCAAACCCAACATTGTCTGGCCGTAAAACAGGTATTTTTGTCCTTTTCACAGCACCAGACTGTGCCTTTGCGCCAAATGCTCCTTGTAGAAATGCACGCTATGCATTGGTCATTTTTTGATTTTTTTTCATTGATTTTTTTTTTCATTTTTCATTGACCATTTTTTGATTTTTTTCATTGATTTTTTTTTTTATTTTTCCATTATTCATTTTTCATTGACCATTTTTTCACGCCTGCTCTATTTTTTCGACAATCATTTTTGCATTTCTTTGCATTTTGGTTCTGCTTCTTGCTGTTCGCGAAGAGTTAAAATTTACCGAGTTATCTTTTGTGAAAAAAACGGAAGCAAAATTTATCAGAGCAAAATGACAAAAGGACAGACCAACGTATCAAAAACGGCTTAATATCAGAATCAGCAAACATCAGCTTATCAGAATCAGCAAACATCGCAAAGTTGGATTCGCTTATCGAGTACGAGATACTGTTAAGTGCATGCGTTCGGCTGCAGGTCGCAGCCACTTTCGACATCTCTGGCTTGGGCACTTCGAATTTACACGTAAGTAGGTGTTACATTCGAATTTAAGTCGCTGTTACCTTCGAATTTGAACAGGTGTCACCTTCGAATTAAAAAAATGGTCTTTCCTTCGAATCTAAGTAGGTTTTACCTTCGAATTTAAGTAGGTGTTAGGTTCGAATTTAAATAGCTGTTACCTTCTAATATAAGTATGTGTTATCTTCGAATTTAAGCAGGTGTTACCTTCGAAATCAAGTAGATATTACCTTCAGATTTAAGCAGATTATTGTCTTCGAATTTAAGAAGGTAGGTGTTGCCTGCGAATTTAAGGAGATGTTACATTCGAAAAGTAGGTCTTTCCTTTGAATTTAAGCAGAAATTATATTTGATTTGTAAATTGACGTCATCTCAGAATTTTTTAGGTGTTATTTTCAAATTTACGTTGATGCGACCTTCGAAGTTGAGCACGTGTGACCTTCGAATCTTCGAATTAAGCAGATGATATCTTCGAATTTAAGCAGACATTATCTTCGAAATTAAGCATATTATTATCTTCGAATTTATGTAGGCGTTACATTCGAATTTAAGATGATGTTAGGAGGTACCATCGCACTAAAGTAGATATTACCTTCCATAATATTTTGCCACTCGATCCTGACCCAGTCGTCACGCTCCCACCTGGCATGCTCGTGAAAAAATCCCAGTGCGTGCAAGATTTCGTGGACGATTGTTCCCTGCGATTGACAGCCTGGATTTTGATAGTTGATTTCCTGAAATTCAAATGGCATAAGTTCAATTTTCAGAGAAAATGACATTCCAGAATTTTAAATACGGATTTGCAGTGATGCGTGGCTTTGAACGACAACAAAGCCACAGCGAAATAGCGACGTAATGTTTTTCGAGGCCATCTAGAGAACAGAAAAGATTATTCGTAGCCGTGTTTTAAATGCTTCTAGCCATCCTATATAGCGCAAGCGAATAATCGAAAAGTGCCAAAACCCGAAGTGCACATAATTACGTCATCATTTGAAAGGAACTCTTCATCCGACGACGTATGCAAAACAGATCTATGCTTGAAGGCATAGTCCATTTGTGAGTCTCGTACACCGATGGTCTAGTGGTCAAGGCACAAGGCTGCGATGCTAAAGGCTGTGGGATCGCATCCCACCTGTGGCGAATTTTCTTGCTTTGTTTATTTTTTTAGATTTTTTAATTATTTTTTTTTGTTATTCTATTGTATTTCAGGGTTTCCTCTCAACATAAAACATCAGTCAAATATTACAAAAACAGGAAAATTCAAGGGAAAATTCAATATGATCGGAGTCTGTCGAAAACAAAGAAAAATCTTTGCCTCAAAATTGCAACACTTAATGGCTGGACTAACACTATACACATCAGCCGGAAGAGAGTTCCAGTCGGTGGTTGACCGAGATATTAACGAAAATTTCCCAACGTCTTTTTTGAACGATATGGGCCTAACTTTGAATGAGTGGTCACGACGCGGCCATTAAAATTTGGGATTTTAATGAAACTCAGAAGATCACCCTACCCCCCGAAATTTCAAACCACTCGAAAAAGGCTCAAATGCGAAATACCCTCCTTCGAAAGGACAGTTTCGGCCAGCCAAGCTGAGCTATCAATGCAGAAACGCTACTCCGTCTCCGGTAGTCACGTATCACAAATCGGGCGGCATGCTTCTGTACGCGTTCTAATGAATCACAGTGGGTGGTTAGATGAGGATCCCGTAAGAAGTAGATGCATACTCTAAAATAGGGCTGATAAGTGTGAAATAAGCAAGCTCACGAAGTTTCATAGGACATTTCCTAAAATTTCTTTTTGCAAAGTAAAGAGCACTATTTGCTTGTTGGAAACGGTTGAAACTTGTTGGGACCAGTCAAAATTGTTATCAAAAACGACTCCCAAACACTTGGAACTGGTTTGAAAAGATAAAATTTTTCCGTCCAAAACATATAAAAATCATTTAATGTGATCCTTCTTTTGCTGAAGCGAACGACTGAACACTTTGAAAGGTTAACTTTCATGCGGAAGAGGTCTTGCACCATTCATTGGAAATTGCCACGGATCATCCAAAAACTTTTCGGAATCAGACAGGCTATGAATTGGTCTACAGATTAGGCAATCGTCAGCAAATAACTTTACTTTAGACCGAATATTCCCACAATGTCATCTGTGAAGACCAAAAACAACAGAGGGCCCAACATACTTCCCTGCGGTACACCCGATGTGACTGGTTAAGGATCGGACAGGTAATCATGAACTTTCACGCAGCTATTTCGCCCAGATAGGTAGCCCTTCAGCCACTGAAGAGATACGTTATCGAGGCACATGAATGAAAAATTTTCTTAGAAGATTGGAATAGCTAATAGTGTCAAATGCTTTTGAGAAATCAAATTTAATTAAACTAAATTAAATTAATCTTAAATCTA
>JASGXE010017552.1:0-10377 GCA_030068105.1 Sinentomon sp. SZTP_YWyxl
AACATTTTTTTCATTTTTATGGCATTTTTGCAAAGTTTGGTTCTACAAAGTTTGGTTTACAGTTTTGCTATACAGTTCAAACATGTGATCACCTCATAGAACACAATGGTGAAGACCATCATATGAAATCGTTGTTGGCTCAAATGCCCAAAAAATGTTAGAAGAGAAACATGGCATGGCACAAAAATGTGAGTTAGAATTTACGACTAAAAATCATGCTTAACTTCAGTGAACTATTCACCACTTTGTGTTTGTGCACCCTAACAACTTCAAATCCAAACGAGCCACATCAATGAATTCTGCTTGCCAAACAGGAATACAAGCTTTCGTAGCATGAATTCTTTCCTCAAACACAGTCAGATTTTTACAACACATGGCAAAAAATTAACTATCAATTCCAACCATTTGAGCATCATGCCAATGTGGGCGAATAGGAACAGCTAGAAGGCCCAAATTTTGCCCAAAGTTGTTTTTGAAAGACTCTGCAGTGAGTGTCAGATTTGGGCAAAGCTTAATTGGCCCAAACAGTTCACGTAAGTTAGAAACGGCATACAATCTGGTCCCAAAGTCCAGGCAAACTCAAAATCAGTGCTGAAAAAAGTTGAAAAGTCAAGCGATGCAATGCTCTTGAACTATGAATCACATTCAACCAATGATTCTAAAAAAGGACAAAGCTCATTGTTCTGCTTGATTGAATAGAACTGCATCATGAATTGCATCATGAACTGCAGCTAAATGCAAAAGAGTTGGACTTTGCAAAGGTTGCAAACATGATATTGGTGCATCCTCTTGGCTATGGCAAGAGATCATGTTGATTCCTTCCCTATGCTTCCTCCCACCCGCTTACCTCAATCAAAATAGAGGGAGTGTGATGGGGCTATCTATGGATGGTAGAGGGGACGTACAAATTAATGGTCAAATGCACTTGGAAAGACGAATTAATTTGTAAATGGAAAAATGCCAAAGGGAGAGACATCATCAGAATGCTTAACTTGAATTTATTTGGAGCAATGTCCCCAGCATGCTTCAACTAAAATTTATTGCGAGCAAGCTCAGTTCATAGCTTCAAGAAATAATGCAGTTTTGACATTGGCAAAGTGCCACATACCACACAACTCCGCAACATACGTACGTACCTTTGCTCAATTCCCAAATGCGCATTGATGGAAGCATAGCGTGCTGTTCCCGTTAGGTTCTTGTCCTCTCTGTATGGAATGTGCTGCCGAGTGCGGGTATCCCTGAACTTCTTGGCCAGGCCAAAATCTATCAAGAAAAGCTGCAATGGCAAACATAAAAACAGTGTTGTGACAAATAATGAACCGACTGCATCAATGGGACGGGTGCCTCGGAAATAGAATGGGAACAGTAAAAAACAGCATGGAGAAAAGCAAAATTGATTTTCAATGGAACAAGATCAGCAAATCATAATTCTATACTTCAAGAAGCACAGCATTCAAAAGAAATACGACAGTTCCAAGCACTTCACAGGACAGTTGTTTAGGCTCATGCCACATCAGAACCTCAGCCAAAGGGACTCCCCAACCTAAATCTAATACTGGCCATAGGAAGTCACAACAGTTGCCAAAATGTTCTAGGTAAATATCCACCTATTCATTATTCAGGGACCATCAATACGCCTACAAGAAATTAAATGAGATAGGTATGAGCTCACCTTATTGCAATGCCGGCCAATACCCATCAAGAAATTGTCAGGTTTCACGTCCCTGTGGATGAAATTTTTATTGTGAACGAACTCAATTCGGCTGATCATCTGGTCCGCGAGCATGAGAACCGTCTTCATCGTGAAACGTCGTGAACAGAAGTTGAAGAGATCTTCGAGAGAAGGTCCGAGCAGATCCATAACGAGGATATTGTAATCCTTTTCCTGACCATACCACCTGCAAGATAACAGTCAGTTAGAACAAGATTATGGAGAAGCTTCAAAGTGACGAGACTGTTTTACACCTGAATTGAACATCAAAATTGACGCTTTTCTTGTGCGTTAAACCATTCAAATGTAGAAGATGCGGGAACACTGGACAAGACACAGCTCGTTCAATTGTTCATATTCATGGACATAAGCAGCGGCTTACTCACCCATGGACATAAGCAGCTGCTAAACTGTAAAACTGGAATTGGGAGAGTCAAAATTTCATTTTTGCAAAGAGGTCAAATTTCGAACATAAGGGTGGGTATAAGCAAAGTTTGCTTCTGTAAACAAACGCTGTCTCTCACTGATTAGAGGATAGGTCACCCAGCTTCGTCAAACAACAGGCTATCCAGCTTCAGCAGTTTGTGGTTATGTGTTTGACAAACAGAAGCACCTAACTTTTCAAACGAACAACCTGCCTACCAAAAAAATGTTTTACTGGTCAAGACTTACTGCACTGTGTTCCCAAGAAAAGCATGTCACCTCCAAAGGAAAAGATTTCTGTGCAGCAGAAAAATGACCCACACAAATGTTCTAACTTGAGCACCATGTTATGTAAAACGTAAAGCTAAACTATCCTTGAACCTATATAAAGGGGATTTGTGCCTACAGGCTTGAAGGAACCTTGGAGAAGACAAATTCACAGTGCTTATCCGGTCAAGCCCGAGTGACGAACAGTTACGTCCGCTAAAAAAAAAACTGGGCGTACGAGCGACGTAGATAAACGTCAAGACCAACATGAATGTCATTGTACGAAAGACGTAAATGAACGTCCGCATGGGTATTCCATTTTCAAGGGATTTGAATTTAATTACGTAATATCAGCACCACTCAATAATATTCACAGCCGGAAAGAGGAAAAAACAGCGATCTAGCAGACGTTTATTCCGCCAAAATCGGTCCAACCGTTTTCATTCAGCGCACTTTTCAAATTTCCCGCTTTTTTCTCTCAAGTTCCCTGTTGAAGGCGCCTTTTTACGCGATCGCGCAACATCTGCCGCCCGCCGAAATTTGAATTTTCGGGAAGTGGAAAGACGCGCGAATTAGCAGACGCTTATTTCACGTGATTTGCTGCATTCGTTTTGAAATGGCGTCGTGTTGAAATTTCCTGTTTTTTCCAGTTTTTGCTCAATTTTGATGCGGTTTGATGCGTTTTGTGGGTATCTTGGCCGTTTTTTGTGCGGAGGGGTTTTTTTTGTTGAAAACATTAAATTATAGGCGATTTTAATGACAGAGCAGAAATCTGGCTTGGTTGGGCGGGAAATGCATGCATTTCCGATTTTTTCAGTTTTTCGAAAATCCTTGCAGAAATTATTTATTCCGTCGGGGGCGACACTCCGTGTTTCCGAAAAGTGCGGAAAAGCATTTTAAAACCAGAATTCGTAATTTCGGGCTTGACCGGTTATAGACTGCCAAAATGAAGAAGCACAAAAACTAAAATAATGAAGAAAAACGTTTTTATGTAGAAAGAATGCAACACTTACCTGATGTGAGGAATTCCGATACCTCCTTGCAAAACCTTGTACAACTTGCTTTCGTAGAGAAGCTGAGGGTGTTTGGCTTTGGTTGGTTCCAATTTGACGGCCAACTCCTGCAATGAAGTGAAGAAGGAAAATATGAAAAATGTGATTAAAAAATTCCGGAAAATAAATATTTTAAGATGGGTTTCAATTCTTCATAGATGGAAATGAAATTGCGCAACAAAGTGTACAAGCTTTGCAGTGGCACCTGCAATCATGTTAGCCAGCTTTTGATCTCCTTAAATCTCCTTAAATATTGGCTATGAAGCACCATAAGAAAAAAAGATCAAGATTTTCAAACAAATTTCCAAATGACAAGCAAACAGTTAAGCATAACCACACACACTGGATGATTCTACCTGTCATGTGTTTCAGAGTGGTGACTGCACCACTCAGTCTTACCTCATCCCCTGAACAGCCTTTGTTGAATGCAATGCATGGTTCCACGACAATGATGAGTCAAGAAGAAAACATCTGCAAAGCATGGCCTTTCGGAGCATAAGCTTTTCTCCCAAGCTTATCACAAGCTTGTGAAGATGCATGTGAAGCTGATCATCAGATGCCAAAAATGGCAAGTGCAACAATGGACAGTAAAAATATTACCCATCCTAATTCTTGTAAATTGGCAAGCATTTGCTGTTCTGCAGTCGCAGACTTTGCTTTCACAGTGAAAAATGGCCAGTTTTTTTTTCTTGTGGATGGTTTTTCTGGCAGACAATGGTCACAAGAGACAATAAACAGTAGGGGTACGGGATAGAAGTGGGAAGCTTGAAAATAACTGGGAGAGAAAGCAGGAAACAAAGGGGGTGGGGCCAGAACACGAAGAGAAGGGGGAGAAATGGAAAAAACCGTGAACAGGAAGAAGACTGAGAAATGCAGGATAGGAGGAATGAGGATTGGGAAAAGACAGAGATCAAGAATGGAGGAATAAGAGAAAACAAATGGGAGATGAAGATGCAAAATGGAGAAAATGGCAGAGGTGATGGGAAACAAGAAAAAAAAACAACCAACCTCTCCATTCGTGATGTTAATTCCCAAATAAATATCACCAAATGAGCCACTGCCGATCTTGCGGCACAACCTGTACTTTCCAGCAATCAAGAATTCCGACTTCATCATAGCACCTGCCACAGCCATTTGGACGAAGCCGACAAAGACGAGCAAGTCCGGAACTCCAGAAAACAATGTCAGCAAAACATTTGAAGAAATATTTTGGGCAGAAATCTAGATAAAAACAACCTATGTTTGGGAGTTAAAAACAGTTCATATTGAATGAGGACACAGGGGTGCCTAACGTTCAAATGTCAAAGTGTGAACTGATTAAATACAGAGTGTCCCAAGAAACCAGGTCAGTCTTATTTTTCCGAGTTTGAAAATTGCCATGGAATTTGTTCAAGCAGATAATTTGTTTTTCTTGACATTCATATTTTGGCCATTTCCACAGTTTTGAATGAATGAGATTGCTCCGTGTCAGCACAATCTGCCCTTTTTCGTTGGAACATGCCTCCCCGTGGATTGAATGTCAAAGTGTCACGTTTTGGATGCCAATCAAGTACGATTGGCTTAGTCCATCGTACGAATGGTTTCTTCCTGGACATCGGCAAATATCTATCATTCGGAAATAGCCAGCCTGTGACCATTGGTGAAAATGCAATGAAGTAAAAGAATGGACTCGGTACCTATCCAACAAAAAAACACCGGACGAAAAACTGACTTTTATGCTTTGCTTTTCATTGACCAGAGCATTCAATGTATGGACAGCATTAATGCCCGGTTCTTCCAAGCGTGGTTAACTTTAACCACTGGTTATCTTCAACTTAACCAAGGGTTAACTCTTTGTTTTGTTCTTTTGGTCGCTAACCAGATGTTATCTCTCTGCCGTAGTTAAAGTTAACCACTGGTTCAGGACTTAACCAGTGGTTATCTTTTGCATTCTTTTGACTTGTTTTTTGCCGTTAACCACGGGTTAAATTGAGATAACCATGGTTTAAGTTAACCCGCCGAAATCGGCGGGTTAAGATGGTGCAACAAACGCAAAATGTCGACAAAAATCCACGGTAATCGCTGTTCATTTATGCGTATTGGCAGCAAATCATTCGCGATTTTAATTAGGGAAGCTATGGACCCCTGGTAGGTATGTATCGACGAGAAAAAGTGAACAGGAATGAAATGATCGCATTTTCAAAAACAAAGAAAAATATTTCGGGGTTGAAAAAATAACACACGTCGAAAACGGAATCCAACCAGAGACAGAGATTGCTCGTCCAACACGAAATTGTAACAAAAACATCAAACTCAAAAGTTTCCAAACAAAAACTGTTGCCATGGAAACGATATGCGACATCAAGTGTAGCTTCATAAATTGTTTCGTTGCGGCGAAATGGAGCTCAAATTGAAGAAAAAAGATGTGAATGGAGCGCTGGGGGTTCTCATTCGGGAGAATGCTCAGCCTGCGGTGAAACCTTTCGGCGCTATCCTTAGGAATCCCTTGCAAAAAATAAGGAAAACACCGTTAACCCACGTTTATCACTCAGCTTGGGCACTGAGCGAAATGAAGGCAGCAAAGAAAACAAAAAGTCAGCTGCTTCTCGTACCCGGTGTATCTCGGCGAATGAGCTTTTCTGTTCCCACCATGTCGCAAAAGACTTAAAACGAGAAAACGACTTTTCGCATGATCGCACTTTGGTGATCTTTGAAATTTTCCCAAATTCGCTATGCGGTCAGTTATGGTTTTTACTTTTTGCTAAAAAGCCCAGAAAACAGGAACGTCATTTCAGTTTTCGCAGCAGGGCTTAAAGTGGGCTGGGTCCCACCGAGTCTCAGACCCGGCCCTTTGTATTTGTATTTGAAATTTGCGATTTAAATGCAAACATAACACACATACACGAGAAAAACAGTGAAGGATCCAAAAACATATGAACAGGACAACGGAATGGATCATTAATGAGAAACAGGAGAGAAATAAAGTTAAAAGAAAAAACGACAATTTAAAGTCAAAACGGGGAGAGTTTGAAAAAGAAGCGTTTATAACTCAAGTTTAACTCAAGAAGCGGTCGAATTTCTAATCAAATTAGAGTCCTTGGGGAGAGAATTCCATTCCCGAAGGGAATTTTTTTTTTCAACTTTTTCTCCAGCCAGGTCTGAGAGTCACCCGGCGTGCCTTTTTTGCCAGAGACCCGGCTGCCTTCTCGCGCAGACCCGGTCGGACCGGGACGCGAATTTTAGAAATGAGTCGGTTCGCGTTTGGGCACATCCCGATTTTGCGCGTATCGAAAAAATGAAGAATAAAGCTAATCTAGCCAAACCTAACCTGTCCAACATGCCCAACCCACCATAACCAAACCTAACCTAACCTTTTTCCATTGTTTCTAGCGTTTTTCCCCGTTTTTGGAGGGTCGGAAATTTAACACGGAGTTAGATGGGAAAGTGCCCAAACGCGTACTCATTTCTTAAATAAGCGACCGGGACATGAACTGGACATGACATTCCCGCAGAGACTGCGTTCGTGGGCAGAGTCCCTTTGGGGTTCCAAGAGGCAGACCCCTGGCGGGGAGTCCCGAGAGCGAAGCCAAAGCTGTTAAACCTTTTGCTGTTTTTGTGTTCATTTTGGGTGCATTATTGGCATTTGGTGTTTCAGGGGTCAAAATTTCCCACCAGCGTGAGAAAGACGCGGGCAAAGCGATCCACTGTGGGCATCGATTGGCAGGGGACCGTTTCCCCCACCACTCCGGTTTGGTAAATGTCTTGCCTAGTAGACAAAAAAGGAATCCATTGTGAAAAAGGAGAAGAAACAAAAATAACAAAAATGTGCGCTCCGCGCTAAAAAGAAAAAAAACAATTTTTGAAAATTCCACGTATAACTCTGCATATTTCGCGACAGAATGCGGTGGTTTGCCCTCGTCAAACAATTCAGAGATCGTGTGGAAGGCAGCAGGGTCCTTGGGAACATTATCAAACGCATTGGGAAAAGATACCATCAAAAAGTTTTATACCTTAGACCCGACCTTGCCTTAGACCTTTCCTGTCAACAGATGCGAAATGGCAAAACCTGCCCATTAATTCTAAACTTTTCCGAACTGAATTTCGTGAAATTGGACTGTTTCTTGGACACACACGTCTGTTGACATGTTTTCATGAAATCGGAATGGCGGGACCCATCGGAACAAAAAATTGAAAAAAAAAATGAAAAAACGTGTTATGAAAAAGTTTCTGACACGAAACATTCAGAGTGTGTAATTGAAAAATTTCGCGTTGGCTGAGAATCGAACCAGGGTCCTCTCGCATCTGAAGCGAACGCTCTACCGATTGAGCTATACGGAACCATCCTGCAAGTCCGTTCTAAAACATCGCTGTTATTCTACCGCTGCAATTTTGAAGAAGGAAGCTGCCAGCTGCTAACTCGTGGTTAAATATTGCCTAACCAGTGGTTTACTAACCAAAGGTTGAAAAATGCCAAAAGAACAGAAACAGAAATTGACTCTCTGCTATTTTTAACCAGTAGTTGACAAACCAGTGGTTAACTCAAAGTTAACCACGCTTGGAAGAACCGGGCATAAAAAGAGCGGAGAGATTCAGCCTAACCCACAACAAACGCAGATGACTGGAATTAATGGCCCGAAACGAGAAGCCAACACATAAATTATCTCCAAAACAAATATGCAGCAGGGTGATTTTCGAACTAGCAAAATTGGACTGACCTGGTTGTGCCACCGTGCAAAAAGCTATTCCTTTTGGTCTGAAATTGTAGACTTATGTCCAGTTCTTCCGACCGGGTTACGTTTTAACTCGATTGCAAAAACCAATTCATATCTGGATGTAGATTCAGCAATTCTAATTGTGACATTCCCCTCTTTGTTTGGAAGTTAAAAACATGCTAAATGGCATAGGTATTAACCATTTCCCTATCAATGCCCTCATGTGGAGTACCTAACGATGTGATCAAGTAGCAGCTGAAAATCATTATTGGCATGCTCACTGTAAAAGTAAGCAAACCCAAATTTCAACAAAAAATGTCAGTTCGATAATTTTTTGCAACCTGAGAAAAACTCAAATGATCAATCAGCACCAAATCTTCGACATTCACGCAGGCATACAAGTCAAAGTCACCTTGTATGTGAAGCATTTCTGCAAAAAAAAAAAACTTCTGAAGACTGATGGATGACTGAAGCAATGAAGGCAGTTCGTAATTCATCAGATTGTCCCTCGCCTCTACTTTACACAGGATTTTACAAGAAAACCTTTCATTTCTATTTCGCATGATTTTCATTTAAACCTCTGTGAAGCTGGGTGAGAAACGAACAAAAAGCCCATTGTTGATTTTTTTCATATTTGCGGACAATGGTGGAGCTCCCCTTGTAAAAGACAATGTAAAGTAGAATTAGGGGACAGAGTTTACCATAGGTATGTGTTTCCCATTTAGCTGTTGTCTTCGAAACTTTTTTAACTTTCTTCTTACTCTTTTGCAGGCAGCAAAAATAAAAGTGCCAGATTAAAACAAAGCTGAGCAAGTGCCATTTTCCAACCTCGACTGCTAAAGATTATCCTTCATTTTCTGCAGGGGGGAGTTTTTGGTAAAATCTCAACAATCGCGATTTTTACGCACCTACCTCGTTAATTACATCCCCTGTGACGTAATGTTAGGACATGCCAGCGAATGTGGTAGGCCATGCTACTCTGTTGCTTTCTTTTTTTTTATTCCCTTGGGTGGGGTTGGAGGGAAAATTTTGTTCAGATGAGCTGATGCTCAAAAGAGATTGGAGTTGAACCTTTATTTATGGTGAGGGCATGAGAGTTCCTCCTCTTCAAAACGCATGTTGCTGCATCTCCATATAAACAGCATGGAAGTACACACCCTTTCCAGACTCATTTCAGTTGTGCTTCTGCAATTTATCCAGACCACAAATCCAGAGTAACTGAAAAGAAATCTTGAGGCTAGACTTTTCTACCAACCACATATCTCTGGTTTCGTAGAAACGGAATGAAATCAATTTATGCTGAGGCCCAGAAAAAAAACAAACTTAAAATAAGCGCAGAATCAGTGGGACACGGCTTACAGCTCCTTCAAAAATTGCCACACTTTGCACGCAAAACAATCATTTGACCATGCCCACAGGCAGCACTTTGCCGTAATCATCCAAGAGGGGGTTAGGACATTGAAATCAACATTTGGGTACCCAAACCAAACCAACACTTTCTGCCATTGTTCTTGGCAGCTGGTGTTGAAATTCCACCAGAACTTGCCAAACAAAGAATAAAAAACCAAACTTTGATTTCGCTGCAGATTGATCTGTTTCTTTGTCAACTAGCATCTTGGGCTGCGCAGTGTGACAGAAATTTCAAAGCACCAAGCTACCTAGAAAAAAATTTGTCAACTCCTTTAATGTGTAAATCAATCAATTTTTGTAAAAATCTGGACTTTACTTCATTTGTGATACAGCAACATAGAAATGGATGTGGCAGTCAACATCCATCCTTTTTTCACAAAACCAACAGATTCTTATTTTGTGCATAGAAATGCATGTGGCAGTCAACATCCATCCTTTTTTCACAAAACCAACAGATTCCTATTTTGTGCATAGAAATGCATGTGGCAGTCAACATCCATCCTTTTTTCACAAAACCAACAGATTCCTATTTTGTGCATAGAAATGCATGTGGCAGTCAACATCCATCCTTTTTTCACAAAACCAACAGATTCCTATTTTGTGCATAGAAATGCATGTGGCAGTCAACATCCATCCTTTTTTCACAAAACCAACAGATTCCTATTTTGTGCATAGAAATGCATGTGGCAGTCAACATCCATCCTTTTTTCACAAAACAAACAGATACCTATTGTGCATTTTTTTTTTTTTTTTTTGTATTTTCACACATTTCAGAATTTATACATTTCAGTATAACATAACACCCATTAAAGTGGTGTACATT
>JASGXE010017554.1:0-11318 GCA_030068105.1 Sinentomon sp. SZTP_YWyxl
CAGCATTTTGGAGAAAGCAATATGAAGCATAGCATCATTGAACAGGAAATGTCATGTCGAAGACCAAGAAAGTGCATGAAGGAATATCAGAATACAATCACATCATAAGCTCAACAGGAGAGACAAAGGAACATGACATGTAATCGAAGTCACAATTGAAGTAAGCAGAAAGTACAAGTCGATTGGAAGAACAGACAGCAAGTACAAATGTAAATAAAACATTGAGCAGCAGGAGATGCACATTGTATGAAATGCAGGGATACATGGCAGTAAAATACAGAAGTCAAAAGGCATAGTACAGGCAAAGGTAAGTACAGGCAAATGTTATGTTGTGGCTGTGTTGTGGTTGTGTTGTTGTGTTGTGCTGTGGTTGTGTTTGTGTTGTGGTTGTCTTGGTCGGGAGATCAGATAGCCGTCTGACGAAGGGGTTTCAGGTTCAGGTTATGCCGGCACCCTAGACCATTGGTAGCCTGTTATGCCGAAACAGGATGCCGAACGAGTTTACCTAACAAGGGCACGCGAAACCACCGCAAACACCTGCAGTCGTGATGCCCTTTTTTGTTTTTGCGATGCCTTCTTTTGATGGGCTGGCCTTTTTTTTTTGCCTTTTGATGGGCTGGCTTTTTTTTTGCCTCGCCTCGCCTTGCCTTCTTTTGATGGGCAAGTTTTTTTTTTTTTTTTTTTTTTTGGTTTGCCTTCTTTTGATGGGCTGGCCTTTTTTTTTTTTGTGAGGCTATAATGCTTTATTATTTCTGTGTAAGCAGACTGAAGTACAAAGAAGGTTTCAGCATGAATAAACAGGTGACAGCGATCATCAGATGTTACAATATTTCGTCTCCTCCATCCGGGAATGCGCTGCCTGATGGTCGACGGTCGATTGTCGTGTCAAAAGCCTGAGCCTGGGGCCAGAGAAAGTCGCTGGTGGCCTTCATGTGCCAGTCTCTGGACGTTGAACCTGAAGGTGAAACCTTCGACTAATGATGGGAGTATGACTTTAATTAAGGAGAGTAGGCATGCCATACAGGACTGTAATTCGGACAACCTTATTCAGGTATACCTTATTGGTGCGGTGGCAAGTTTGAGAAGTGGCGAAAACAAGAAGTGATGGTGAAAAGAGGGACGAGACTCTCGGACAACCTGGCCAGAGCTGGAAGTGGCCAAAACAAGGAATGATGATGAAAGAGAGACAAGACTCTCGGACAACATGGCCAGAGCTGGAAGTGGCCAAAACAAGGAATGATGATGAAAGAGAGACGAGACTCTCGGACAACCTGGCCAGAGCTGGAAGTGGCCAAAGCAAGGAATGATGATGGAAGGAGAGACGAGACTCTCGGGCAACTTGGCCAAAGCTGGAAGCGGCCAAAACAGGGAATGATGATGAAAGAGAGACGGACTCTCGGATAACATGGCCAGTACTGGAAGTGGCCAGAACAAGGAATGGAGATGAAAGGAGAGACGAGACTCTCGGACAACCTGGCCAGAACTGGAAGCGGCCAAAGCAAGGAATGATGATGAAAGGATAGACGAGACTCTCGGACAACCTGGCCAAAGCTGGAAGTGGCCAAAACAGGGAATGATGATGAAAGAGAGACGAGATTCTCGGGCAACCTGGCCAGAGCTGGAAGTGGCCAAAACCAGGAATGATGGTGAAAAGAGAGACGAGATTCTCGGTCAACCTGGCCAGAATTGGAAGCGACCAAATCAAGGAGTGATGATTAAAGAGAGACAAGACTCTCGGACAACCTGGCCAGAGTTGGAAGCGGCCAAGACAAGGAGTGATGATGAAAGAGAGACAAGACTCTCGGACAACCTGGCTAGAGTTGGAAGCGGCCAAAACAAAGAGTGATGATGAAAGAGAGACAAGACTCTCGGACAACTTGGCCAGAGTTGGAAGTGGCCAAAACAAAGAGTGATGATGAAAGAGAGACAAGACTCTCCGGCTACCTGGCCAGAGTTGGAAGCGGCCAAACAAGGAGCCATGATGAAAGATAGACAAGACTCTTGGACTACCTGGCCAGAGTTGAAGCGGCCAAAACAAGGAGTGATGATGAAAGAGAGACAAGACTCTCGGACAACCTGGCTAGAGTTGGAAGCGGCCAAAACAAGGAGTGATGATGAAAGAGAGACAAGACTCTCGGACAACTTGGCCAGAGTTGGTAGCGGCCAAAACAAGGAGTGATGATGAGGAGAGACAAGACTCTCGCGGACAACCTGGTCAGAATTGGAAGCGGCCAAATCAAGGAATGATGAATGATGGTGATGGTGACGCTGTTAGCCGTCCCTCTTCCCTATAAATCCACGATAAAGCGTGGCCGGTCATTAGAGGGCCCGAGGACAGAGCAAGGGCATTAAATTAAAACTATAATACCCCGCTCACCTCGGTCGCCGAAAACCGACCCAGAACTGGCAAGTCGATAATGGCGCCGTTGCCCAGGCACAGGCTACGAGGAAGCCGCGTCACATACTGGCCCAGCCGTCTGACGAAGGAGTTTCAAATGCAAAATTCGACTTTTTCTTTTCCAGTTTTTCAAGTTCAACAATGGAGAGTTGGCTCCGGTGCTGTCACAAGACATCTATGATGAGCTCTTTGGGGGGGGGGCGACCATCTGTTTTATAGACCGTGTATCAGACGTCTATCCGATCTCCCTTAACAGGGAACAGGACGGGAACCTGGTACCACGGCGCTCCCCAACTTGCTGTGCTTGCACTTTAATAAATTTTGAGTGAACACCTCCATGTAGTTTTTGCAACTTTCCACGGAGGGTATTTTCTCCGACGACATCAGGTGACACCTTTCACAGCTTGATTGCTGCCTGTCATTTTTGGTGTACTTTCTGTACGAGGGATGGAAAGTTCAGAAGGGTGTATTTTTCGTTGAGCATGTTTTTGCTGTCTTACAGGATGGAACCGAGCTGAGAGCTCTGGTTCTCAGGTGCATCTGGCCATCCTGCAAGACAGCGAAACAATTTATTAGAAGTAGAGGAGAGGGAGATGCGCATAACATTCTTGCACTCTTGCTCTGGTGAAGTTGAGCTTTTTTTTTTTTTGGTTGTCTTTTGAGTTTCTACAGTAATTTCGGCGTGAAACAAGATCGCCCATTGACAAAAGTGAAATATTGCCCACATAAAGATGTCTCTGAGAGAGTGCAATAATCTAACCGAGGGCATTTGCAGCGAATTGCTGAACAGCATTTGGTAATTGGTCAGGACGAACAGCATTGATGACCAATATCTTCTGAAATGGTGAGATACTGTTTGAGATGCTTGCTGGGAACGATTGAAAACAATTCCTGCTCTGCGAGAAGTCAAGCCACGATTGAGAATCGTCCAAGTTCAGTTTGGCAAACAACTCAGGAAAGTGAACCTGAAAGAAGGGAGAACAAAAGAGACTGAGAAAACCGAAACAGTTTGCTGCACCTCGATTTTTGATTTGGAGAAATTCAAACAATCGACACCAAAGTGCAAACAAAGTGAAATCAAACACAAAAGTGTGGATATTTGGCTTGGCTGACAACTTTCCACATGTAAGGGTAATCTGCGAGTAGATTTCTGAGAAATGGCTGTTAGGTGGGTTTTACTCCCACCAGTCTGGCACCGAAAGTTGTTCCAGAAGATATACGTGCAGCCACTTTCCTGAATTTATTCAGGATTTGCTGAGACTGATTAGATAGCAGCTCAAAGGTGATAGTTGGTTGATTTTGATTATGTTGCGGATATTTTGCCATGTTGTGTGGACCCCAAAAACATGTGGGTGGATCCCCTTCAACTCAGCCCCTCCACTGAAAATATGCCATGAGGAGCCATTTCCTTTATTGGGCAGACAAGAAAGGTGTAGCTTATAAGGGGCCATCCAATGCCAACACGGCTTGATGTGAATGTCATGATCTTTTTCAGAGCATGTTGCCATCTTCTTCTAAATCTCGACCGAGTTCGAAACGAACTCGTATGAATGGTTCTGAAACTCTCAGAAGGCATGATGAGGTAATGAGCAGCTGGTCAGCGGGAGGCATTTTTGCAGATATTTTGAAGAAAAGAAATGCACTAAATCCACTCCTATAGTCAAACAGGGTTACCTTCAATAACATCAATTGCATAGCACAGTTTGCTTCGGCCCATGTCGGAACAATAGCCTTCAACTCATTCGGATCAGGTCTTCCCTCAAAAACAAGCTGACCAATAAGGATCTCCCATTCCTTCGCTTGGAATAGGTCTGGATGCATTCCCTTTGTAAGCTGAAGGGCAAACGAGAGCCTATCTGACTTGAACAGTGCCCTGTAGACCTGGTTGTAGACCAAGCTCAAAAGAAGTCCCTCGATGCTGTTGATCCTGTCTGACATACTTGCTGAACCGGAGCTGCTATTCAGCAGTGCTGTCTTGAAGGCCTTCATAAACGAAGCCTGAGAAAATCGGTAGAGGTTGTTCAACTTTGCAAGTTGCTGAATGGTGAAGTACAATTGACTTCCAAAGTTGGCCAGTGGAGCAAAGACATCTCTTTCCTGGTTAATCTTCTGCTGAAGAATCAATGACTCTTTAAGGGCAGCTTCTATTGTGATGCTGCTCGATTTGGTTTGGTTGAGGGAAGCAAGAAGTTCTCTGTTGTCGAGGATTGAACCCTTTGCTGTTGCAAGCTCCTTGAGAAGGGATTCTTCGAGCTGGATAACTTGACCTTTCAGGTCCTCTTCCTGTCGCAGGAGTGCTCCTTTACGCTCTTCCAATTCTGGTTTCTCGTTTCTAAGTGCCATAGCCAGCAGCTGTTTAGGATGGAGAATAGCAAAATTGTGAAAATATAGGGGGGACGTACCTGGACCGTATGTATGTTACGAGTAGTTCGAATGGTTTTAACTGGAAAAATAAATGCGAACTTAGACCATTCGAATCTAAAACCATTCGAACTAAAAGTCATTCGAACTTAAAACCAAACGAATTTGAAACCCTTCGAACATAAAACAATTCCTACCAAACGCCGTTCAAACCAAATGGTGTTCGGACTGAAATACATTCGGCCTAAAATTCATTCGGTGCACAAGGCATTCGGTCCACTTCCCCTTTCCAAAACATCTTTCGTAAAAAACAGAGAAAGTCGCCTTGTCAAATAAAAATGCTCTGACTCATTCCTGGAGGGTAGAAAACTTCAAGAGCTTCCATTAGCCTGGAATATTCGGTCAAATTGAAACCGCTTGGAAACACTGTAAATCAAAAGATTAAAAAGCATTAAAATTTAGGAAATTCAATTGTCCATACGAATTGAAATCGAAACAATTTTATTGCAAAAATTGTTTTGAATCGAAATTTTAAACCAGACCAGTGATTCTAAATTACTGATGATTCAGTTACAAATTAACAAAACCGTAACTTTAGGTGCTGAAATTATGGTCATTGATGATTATGCCATTGATGTGTGGGGAAATGAGTGGGAGAATTTTTAAAACAAGGAAATTTAATGACTTTAGTTCACTACAATGAATTCTGAATGTCAAAACGTACCTGGCCAGCAAATCCTGCTTTTGAAGTTGTAAAGTTGATCATGGAGACAACAGAGAGTGCGTAAGGAGGCAAGCTTATATCGGGATCCCTTGTGGCTAAAATCAGTTGGAAATCCTCACTACATTCGATCAATTTCTCACCAAGCTGAACAACCGTGCGAGCTCCTTTGAAAAATGAAGGGCAAAAAATGTGAAATACAACGAATGAGACACATTCACAAACAATAATGACAAACATTTACCAAATGACATTCAACAAAATGACATTCTGACATTCACCATAATGACATTCACCATAATGACATTCACCACAATGACATTCTGACATTCACCATGATGACATTCACCACAATGACATTCTGACATTCACCATGATGACATTCACCACAATGACATTCACCATCATGACATTCACCATTATGACATGTCATTGACATTCACAACAATGACAAACATTCACCATATTTGAAAAGGTTTGCACCATTTCAAGGAAAAACAAGCAGCGAAAAACTTGTCAAGATTTGAACCGAGTAGTTCAAGCTGAGACAGGACGAAACACCTTGACACCTGGTAAAGCTGCTCCTCTGCAAAAAAAGCCAGAAGTGTTGCTCATGCAAATTTTTGCAAAAATGTTAGAATTGGAATTGGAAAAATTTTTCCAGAAATCACAGCTTAGTTTCTGTTACTCCAGCTCACACTTCACTTGACCAGTTGCCACATGAGGGAGGCCTGTGGTGGTGGCAAGACAAACCTGCAGTTCCTGGGACTAGAACCACAAAAACAAAAAAAAATGTTTGCATCTAAGCACCATTCCATGGAAACCAGCATCGAAAAACTTGTCAACATTCAAACCGAGGGATTCAAGTTAGTCGCGACCAAAACCTTTGATATAGTTGTTTTGAATGGACAAACCCACCCCTTAGCAAAAAACCAGAAACAGCTGAAGCAAAGGACAAGAAAGTGAATAGTTGATCAATTTTTTCCAGAAATCAGAGCTGCGTTTCTGTCTGGCACCCTCACCACTTCATCAGTTTCCTTCCACATGATCAAAATTTGATCAACCATGACCTTTCTTTTGTGCTACTTTCATTCAGCTCGCGTGTGTGACATCACGTTTCAGTGTCTGAGAAAGCCACTGCCAGTCCATCGGCATTCCTGCGTCAATTTAGTCTGTTGCTCAGATACTAACTAACCCTGTATAAAAAATTCTCCTCTGATCAACGGAAAGAGAATAGGTTCGATCTGGTCAATCTCTCTAATAATCAGGGTCTTGCCGAACCTAAATTAGAAAAAATGAAAAGGCAAAAAATCAATGATACTGCCAGTCCGAACAAAACATTTTGCATAATACTGTAAGACATCGATGTGTTGCACATGCTGCGCGTTGTTGTTATCGTTTTTCGGCTTTTTTCTCGATTATGCTTTTGCTGTTCTGATATGATTCCATGCCAGGTGACCTCCTGTCATTCCGTTCATTCGAACAAGGACAGGGTGAGCCTGTTGTCCGTGCCCATCAGCCAGGCCCATTTAGGTTGAGCGTTAGCAAGGCCTCTTTTGGCTGGGCCACGAAAAGTGGCAAAGAAAGCTCACAAGCGCAAAGGTCACTGTCATGATGTTCTCGGGTCGCGCCGATTGTTGCGGCCTGGCGTCAGACAATGGTAACATGCGAATTTCCCAGGCAGATGGATTGGCTTCGGAGGCGACGTGAAGTGGACGGATCCTTCCTCAGATTTGAAAATCATGGAATATTTTGTCTGGGAATTGACGGAACGTTACGTCTACTCGCCTCCAGTCGTCTCCTTAGTTGAACTACAAATGCGCATTTCTTTCGTTATGACTGAATTCCTGGCACTTTTTTTACAACATCGCATTTCTCCCTGACAGAGGTTCCACATCCACTTTTTGTCAGAAAGCAAAGACCCATTCCACCTTGCGTTCTGATTGAGAACCGAATCATGATGACGGGACAAAGTGAAGTTTTTTTTTAATTTCCCAAGCAAAAATTGACCACATCCAGTGCGACGCCTCTTGAACGCCCTGTACACAGAAACAAGCACACACGACAACCAAATGGTTAAAAAATGAGCAAAAAATCCAACAAATCAATTGATGGGTTTGATTGGCGTTAAACGATGCAATTTTTGCGACCAAAAGCTCGCAGCATGTGCATGACTATAATAATCTACTGTATAGACATGGCATGAACAATGACCAGGCACATTACTGAGTTAGACATCCGATATTTGCTGACTGCTGCATGAAAAGGACACAAAAGTTCACTTCATGCTTTTTTATCAGTGCCTTCTCCAAATCTATTTAAATATTCCAATTCAACCAATTCGAAGCCCACATAGCCCTTAACTCTGAACGGGTGCTATCCAGTGATGCCTGGGCCGACCTTAGGTGCTTGGAAGGCTGTCAACGTGCAATCCATCACAGGCATCAAATCTGCCAGAACATTACGGTGTCAAGCCCATTTTGCACTGGCCATCCATACATAGCTGCAAGAATTATTCTGTGTCAAGAATCAGGGCGATTGTGGAACAGATATCCGCAAACACCTCTCATTTGTTTGGGAGCTCAGAGTGTGACACCCAGATCATGCAGCCTGTGAAAATTCAAGTTGAAATGATATGCTGTACAACAATTAGTCAATACATAAATTAATCGTGTTTTGTTAATTAAAAAAAAAACGTTGCCTTTATCCTTCCAATTTCAGAAAAGGTCACAGCGACAAAGGATGATCCAAGAGGACATTCAGAACGTATAGATACAGGTCAAGGCAGATTCACATAAATACAGCAGCTGGAAAACGTGGTGTGGTGCATGACGGGAAGGCAAACGGCATCTTCCAATGAAAGTTTGAAAATTTCCATGTTAAAAACTAACCATTTTTTCTTTTTTATTTAGGATAATCCCTCAAAAGAGAGAATAATCACCAGTCTGAGGTAGAAATGGAAGAACTGGCTGATTAAAATAAAAAAACCCAGATCACAAGAGAAATCAGACTTGCTTCTTTTTGAAAATGATATTTTAGGAATGATAGTACATCGAACTCTGCAAGAGCAGATATCCAAAAAAGACTTCAAAAACTGGTATAAACTTTGCATTTCTTTCTTTCTGTCATGATCCTCACCTGACTGCCAGTTCAAGGCTTGTAACAAACTTCTGATCTCGCTGGCTAGTTATTTCAACCGTTTTCGATGTTTTTAAGTTATTTGCAAGCCACTCTGTAGCCTGCGATGATGGATCGATGAGCAATGGCTGAACAAATCTAGACTGAAAGAAGGGAAAAGAAATGATCCAGCATTGACTTGCTGGGTTGAATTTGAAATCAATATTGCCGTTTTGTTGAAATGATCTTCAAATTTCATTTCAAGACATGGAAACCAGCTGTTTCTTATATGCGTATGCTTTCTCGATGCAGTATTGCCTTTTGGAGACTTTTTATTCTCCCCCCTTCCACCTCTCCCGCTCTCCCTCCCCAAAAAATAAGAAGAAACAACAGTGCAATGACACTACCTTGAGGGATTCCTGACGTGACTTGTGTGACCGACGAGAATGAGCACTCAGTTCACTTCTGACTGTTTGGGGGAGGGAGAAGTCAGTTGGGACATTCTGAGTTCGGTCACAAAAGATGTTTAGACTGAACCCACTTTTGGTAGTAAATTTTTTTCTCATGAACCAATCAGTTTCTCATGAGAAGCCAACAATATCAAGTGTAAGGCAATGTCATCGGCAAAAATGATCGGCTGGGTTTCAAATGAAAGTTTGTACCAGAATCAAAATTGGTTGGGATGAAATATGTATTTCTCAATGAATACGAGTAGCTAAATGGCTTTGTTGAATTAGTTCCCATACAATTTCGAACAGATGAAAGACAGATGAAATTTCGAACAGATGAAAGAAGCAATATCCCTTGGGTTTGTTTGGAACACCTTTTGTCAGTATGGTATACGTTTTTATCGGTATATACTGTTTAATTCAAAAGTGGCACTATCGATGGAGCTGCAATTTTTATCGCTTGCACTGTTTGCGATAACAAAAACATTCGAATGAGATTCATATCGCTGCTTACTTGGACAGGGTGTGCGTAATTTGAATGTTTTTGTTTACGTTAAGGTAGGCTTGTGGTTTAAAGATCTCAAGAGTGAATCTTTGGAGGGGGCAGAGAAGACAACGTTCTCAAGTAAAGGACCGAAGGAGAAGTGCAGGACACAGGTCTCAAGTGCGGGATCTTCCTGTTTTATCGAAAGAAAGTGAGATAGGATAACCAAAAGAATCCGGCTGAATAAGAAGGGCTACCCTCAGAGTGCAGGGTCGCAGGAACTCAAAATGGGGGCAGAAAACGCTCAACAAGCTGGACATATCGAAATCCTCAAAGAGACAATGGGCCGCTTCCTTAAACGCGAGTCATCTTTACTTGCGGCTTCTTCCATGTATTTTAAATGGGAAAAAGCGAGGATAAAGATAACTCGCGTTTGACGAAGCGGCCCAATAATAAGTCTACATGGTCACGAAACAATGCTCAAGCTGATTGAAGCATTTTTGGCCCAGAAGTCACGCTCGTCAGCCAAGTCCAAGTGTGTGTGCGGGTATTATACAGTTTTCCTCAGTCTCTGGCTGAGTACATGCCCTCTGTCTGCAGTCCACACAGTCCAATAAACTAAAAAAAGCGCGTCAACTCGCATTGTTTGTCCAAAATTTCGTGCAGGTTTCTCGTTACAGCGTTTGATTTTACTTGTCCTCGTGATGAGCACAGATGAAGGCGTCAAGTCATCAGGACGACAGCAATAAATTTCATTTGCGAAAACCGATCCTGGTTACGGGAAATACCTGATCACCTTGTGCTGCATTTCGCCAACTTTGAGTAATGATCGAAAGCAAAAATGGAAAACATTTTATCATACGAATAATCAAAAAATAATCATTTACATCGTACTGGATGCGCTAATAATCAAGGGCTGGCCACAAAAGCGTTTTAAATCAAAATCAATGCGTTTTAAATCAAAAATCAATGCGTTTTAAAGCATGAACAAGGTGTGTAAAATAAGACGCCTTGGCATGAACACGTTCTTTTACACGCCTTGGCATGAAAATAAAAATGAGAGCACCGCACGGGCCGGACTTCCATCGTTAGGCTGACTTTTGAATTATTGTGTATATGGTATATATTGGCTTTTTGATACCATCAGGGACTTTAAGTTTAAATGCACTCAAGAGTGCATGAAAAAAGATCTTGAGAAATGCCCAAGCTTTTCAAAAAAGTGGCGTTAAAAGAAAAGAAAACTCACAAGTAGCATTAAAAAGAAAACTCACCAGCGGTTTAATTTCCAGCATCTGCATGTGCAAGGAACAAATAAATGAAATCAAGATTGATTCTGAAAACACAAGTGAACAAAAGGACATGAAACTTCAGCCATTCATCCTTGAAATGGGAAATAATCTGCTGGCCAATCCAAATCGGCCAATAAAATCACTGAAAAACGTTTCATATGAATACTTTTAAAGCTTCCTTGACAAGAAATGAAAAATGTTTGTGGATTATGCACATTTCTTCACCTTGTCTTGGCAGTATTTTGATGATGTCACATCAATCACCACTGCCTGCCAACCTGCAAAGTTCTGAAAGTTGAAGCAGACAGAAGGAAGTGGGCGGAACACGATTTTGGAACCATTATGTGAGCATTTAAACATTAAATCTACAATCTTCCCAGTTTTGGCACGCATGGCCGGGATTTCAACTTTGCAGAGAAATAGCACAGGGTTGGGGCAATTGGGGTAGATGCCCAGAGCTCCCGATCTCGGGGTCCCCCACCTGCCAATTTTTTTTTTT
>JASGXE010017560.1:0-10538 GCA_030068105.1 Sinentomon sp. SZTP_YWyxl
TGATTAATTTTTATCGGCGTGCACTAAATTACGTCGCATTACTCCCAAGGCAGCTTGGCCTTGGACTTGGCCTTATTCAAAACCATGACATAACCTCCAAGTCCCCGCCGCCGTAAAAAATAATAAAGCCGATACAGAACTCAATTATTGTTAAAAGTAGTAATTTTCACACTGTTTGTGGGTATATGGCATGCGGCCATGGTCATTGCTCCTCAGATCTTGAGCTAAAAACCTTGATTTGGTACCCGCGGTTGCGGAACATTCCATGAGTCTCCGTCAAAGCAATGCACAGAGCGATGGGGAGTGCAATGCAACGCAACGCAATGGAGCAAACCGCGTGGAATGCAATGTTCGTGAACGACATGCACTTCAATGCATTCACACGTGGGGTCAACGACCAAAACGAAAGAGGAAATGGGCCGAAAGTACCTACAGGCCCCATTGGTGGGTTCGCTATGAAAGTAAATGAAACTTTTCCTACTGGAGCATTCACAAAACAATTAAAGAAAAACCAAAAGGTTAGCACCAAAAGCCAGTGGCTGAAGGAAGTCTGACAGTAGAACGGCCCTGAAACATCCCAATCTTGAGCTCTTCAAACGATCCCCACGTTCGCAATTGGAAACGGAAGTTCCATGGACGAACAGGCGCTGCACCCTGCACACCTTTATAAATTTTGCCGAGTTTTTTGTGATTCATCTTTCTTTTCAGAGCTTTTTCTCACGATTTCGATTAAATTTGAACCAGCAACTCGCGCACTCATTCGCTGTGCGGCGCTCTTGCTGCCATGCCATCATGGCAGCACGACGGAATCATTTTCTGTACAAGAGAGATAGAGAGAGGAGTAAAGAATTTCTCATATCAAGGCCTTCCAAGTGTCTGTGTGAGGAGTTCTTTTGCTGATGTGCCGTGATTTGATGGATTACGATTCATGCTCAATATACAGCGAGTAAAATTACCGGTACTGCACACAGCGATTTTTACGTAAAGCAGTATGATCCGAAGGGCGCTTTCAAAAAACAGGCAGGTTTTTCAAACGGTCAAAAGGATTGGTTGTCATCAAAACTATTGATGACAATTTCACGCTGTTCCGCGATCGGCCTGTCCTGCTGAAAACTTGCTGCCCACGGGTTCCTCGTCCCAAACAATCACTTTCTGGAGCAGCGGCAATTTTACACTGTGTACAGTAATTCAGGAAGGCCCAACAAGTTCGTTTTGTTCAGGCCTGCTCGATAGACCCACACAATCTTGCGGCTGAAAGTGCATGGAGGCGGCATGAAAAGACAAGTAGAAGCAAATTTGTCACTAATTACGATAAAGTTGAGTGGATGGAGTTGTTTTGGCAGTTTAACACAAATTGCAAATTGCATGAACACACTTCAAGACGCGCAGTTGTTGGCACATACAATAAATTTACAAAGAGAAATCCAATGTTATGCGTGAGCACTCGATTCACATTCCAATAAATTCCATACCAGACGCTGCAAAACTGAACATTTGGGACCGGAAAACCCTGCACCCATAGAAGATGTTCTTGTTGCAATATCAAATCTGTTTGAAACTTGGAAAGAGATCAGGTTGTCCAATCACATCAATCGGTATATCGAGTATAATTCAAGTATTGTGGTACAGGAAAATGCCAATAACTAAAAAATAGCATATTCCCAATCATTCGTGTATTTGCGTGTTTACTTCGCTTTCATCATGCAGTAATGTTTCAGCGTTCGAGGACTTTTGATAAGCCCCGCGATCATAAAGGACGAACGAAACAAGCCAAGAAATGCAACGCAGCAAGTGACTCAATTCAAATGGCCCATACATGGGCACTACATCAAAGAAAACTATATGTACAGCCTAAGGGTCTTGATCCAAATCGCCCGATAATACTGTAAATCCAAATCCTGGCAGAGGCAGTGGAGTGACATGCATCCACAAGCAGCAGCGCAAAAACCTGGCCATTTCCATCAGGCAGTCGTCAGTTATGGTTGTTCAAACAAAGTTATTGGTTTCACGTGCGAAACAGGTGTTTACCAACAATATGCACACAGCAATATGCAATGCATACAGGCTGTCTGGTAAATGCATGGACAAAAGTGCACGGTCGCGTTCCTCATGGCCATATACAAACAAAAAACATCATGGAACAAAATTTGCTCCGACGCCCCATTTCTCAGATATGGAGCCCCAAAGTTCCCCAAAATGAGCTTTTGGGGAAGCTCGAGGGCTCTGCTTGCGTTGTCCGCAAAGGTTTCATATCCCGGAGAAATGTTAAAGAAAAGATTCAATGTTCAAATGTTAATGGATGATTGTGTTTGGTGTTGGTAGATCTCTGGTGGGATCCTGAGTAAACCTAAGGGGTCAGAGAAGCGCTCAAGGCTTCACCATTGAGAAGTCCAACAAGTTTGTTTCCGATTCGGGTATCATCTATCAGCCCAGTTGAATATCATATCATGACCGATTGTGAAGGGTCTTCCAGGATGACTCTCCATCCCATACGATTGTAAAATGATTGGCTGCCCTCTTATAATGTTGCCGAACCTCCTTGGAAGATTATCCCTGGAGCCGGGGAGCCTGAAAATTCCTCTTCAGAGAGAGGAGAACAGAAGAGTGGAGCAATTTGTCATGGGAAACAGACGAGGATGGAGGTTCAGCAACACTTGAAGGGTGCAGCCCATCTTTTTACCTTCGGATAGGATGGAGAGTCATCCTGGAAGACCCTTCACAATAGGTCATGATATTCCTGAGATGGAATTGGTTAAAATGTCAAAAATTTGATGACAAAATGTTGTTCCAAATTGCGAATTTTCAAAAACCTGAGACCACAACACAGAAAGCCAGATTCCTCGGGAATGCATGAACAGAAAGAAATCAATCAAAATTTGACCAGGAATTACAGAAGGATGGAACTATCGAATAAAAATAAAACAAATCACTTTGGAAAGGGGGAAATTGGTAAAGCTCAGAACTTTTTGATCTCCCTACGTAGATCATAACTTGTATAGTCGACTATGTACACAAGTTATGTTGTAGGGGGCCTACAAGTTTCAAACCAAATGAGTTCACAAACGACATAAATGATGCGTGACTTTTTCAAGAGAGAATGGATGCTGGTGGAGGCCAGAAAGGATCTCCAACGAAGGCTCTCAATTCTTCAAGTCAACTGTTTGATGGCAATCTTTTGGTCTATGAATGCAACTCTTTTGCGAGACAAAAAATGAACAAATGTTTCCAGCTTAAATATTGCAAGTAGCAAATTTTGCCACTCAAAAGGTCAGTAGGCCCAACGTATACCTACTTGTGAGTTACCTCCAAGGTTTGGTTGTCGAAAAGTGAAAACCACTGCACTGCAGACAGAAATTATTATGAAAAACGAACAGATAAACGCTGGTTGCCGCTGCTCAACTCGAGACCAGGAGAAAAGGATCAGTCAGACCGTGAGCTTGTGTTAAAACCTCGGATTTGTCATGGTATGAATTATTTGTTCAGTGGTTTGAGCCAATATAGCAAGCACCTCAAGTTGCTAGTGTGCGGCAGCCGGTAACACTGCCATATTTCCAACAAAAAGTCGGAAATGCATGAATCGCAAAAAATCTCTCCGGGGAATGCACAGAATTTTCAGGCGGGCTTTTCTTCAACGTGGACGGATTTCAGCGTTTCGGCTGCTTCGTTACTGAAATGGGTAGATATCCAGCGTGAACACAAACCGCCGCACGCGGGCAATGCTGATTGAAAAAAAAAACAGGACAAAACTTTTTCTCCTCCCCAATGAGTTCCAGTGAAATCCACACAAAACTTCAGTTCACTTTGGGGGCTCTCCAAACCAGGTGCAGAAATAAAATTTTGACCCAATTTATTATAGCTTTAATCTATCATTGGCCGAATATGGCAGTTCAGACCTTACGCACGAACAGAACGCAAACAGCCCCAGAGCTTCCCAAAAAGTTCATTTTGGCAACTTTGGGGCTCCCTCCATGTCTTGGATATGTGAGGTCGTAGCAAATTTTGTCACCAAAAGGTTATTTTATACGAATACGTATACGTATCGCAGGAAGGAACACCGTTTTGCCATGTTAACCAGACATCCTGTATTATCACCGTGCGAGCGTTAAAGCGACACGTAAAAGCTGACGTTCGCACCAACATGGACAAAACGGCAACACACAGAAAAGCTGAAAGCGTATTTACCAAATTGCGGAAATTGGAAGACAATTACGGGAATTTTCTTGTCTATTACGGCTTTACTCATCAAAATTCAGAATTCCAAATGAAGAAAAAAGTTTGCTAAATGTATTCCCACGTCAGCTTTCAGTTGAATGCAGCTGCAGCATTCAGCTTTCAGCTTTCAGCTTTCAGTTGAATGCATGGCCCATATGTGCTGCAGCTATTTTTGGTGACCTTCCGAGGTGCCAATCCATAATTTCGACAAAGGCTTGAGGCTTACCATCTGGGCTCAAATTTCACTGCAAACTTTTGATAACGTAACGGACATCAATGAACTCCTATATCAACAGCGTTGGCGCTGTTGGAACAATATATCAACAGCGTTGGCGCTGTTGGAACAATATATCAACAGCGTTGGCGCTGTTGGAACAAAACAGGTATAGGCACAGTCCTTGGGACAATGGCAGAAGATAAAACGCCGAAGTGACCAGCTAGTATTTATCATTGTCATAATCATTGGGTCTTATGGACAGGACTGATAGCTTTTCCGCTGGTGGTCCAACGGCACAGGAAAAGTGTTTTTACTTGTGACATCAGCCAATCAAATACGCCGCCGCGACACAAAGGCTTATTTTTACACGTTCGGACCAAGGTTCGGATCTTGTTTTGAAGAATGCACGTTTGGCACATATCAACATTGCAGATGGGAGGATGCTGGAAGAGGCAACTCAAGAAACAAGTGAACTTCAAGACCAGAACGCGGGAAGTAATTTTTTTCGAGTCCATTCGTAGCCGGTGTTTTTTAAGCGAAAATAGTTTTTTTATCGTTCCAGCTATAAGTGGCCAGTGGGCCAGTCTCTTCCAAGACAAATGGGCAAGAAAAGCACATTCTGTAATAATTAACCACAAAATCGGTATCTGCAGAAGATCGAAATTCGCAACATCCCAACTTGTGGCACACACAGTATAGGTGAGACAAGATTACAACTTTGTAGATGGGCGTATTCGAAACTCACGTGGCCACTCGCGATTTCACCTTTTGAGACACGCACAACGGCATACCATTTCCAGACCCTCCGTGAAGACCCTCACTGCTGCTGGGGGAGGGGGCAGTGGGGCTTGGATGCGGATGCGCAGCTGGCTTGAGAAGCACAGCTGGGTCTTGGCGATCGTGATTACCACAAGCAAGATTTGCTGAAGTGATTTCATCTTGGAAGGTCAATTGAGAAGGAAGCGATAAGAAACGACCGGCATGTATGTGAAGTTGGCCCCCCCACTGCAGCCCCCCCTCGCGGTATTTTTACTGTCGTTAGCGCCACGTTAGCGCTCTTTAGCGCCCAATTTTCAGCGTTAGCGCCCATACCGTTTTGGAGATATTCAGCACTTTCAGTGGGGGGGCCAACTTCACTGTGAAGTTGGCCCCCCCACTTTTTGTTTTTCAAGTGATGGGAGCCAATTTTGGCGTACGGTTATATCCTCGTTAGCGCCCTTTAGCGCCCAATTTTCAGCGTTAGCGCCCATACCGTTTCGGAGATATTCAGCACTTTCAGTGGGGGGGCCAACTTCACTGTGAAGTTGGCCCCCCCACTTTTTGTTTTTCAGGTAATGGGAGCCAATTTTGGCGTACGGATATATCCTCATTAGCGCCCATTAGCGCCCAATTTTCAGCGTTAGCGCCCGCACCGTTTCGGAGATATTCAGCACTTTCAGTGGGGGGGCCAACTTCACTGTGAAGTTGGCCCCCCCCCCCACTTTTTGTTTTTCAAGTTACAGGAGCCAACTTTGGCGTCCGGTTTTATCCTCGTTAGCGCCCTTTAGCGCCCAATTTTCAGCGTTAGCGCCCATACCGTTTCGGAGATATTCAGCACTTTCAGTGGGGGGGCCAACTTCACTGTGAAGTTGCCCCCCCCACTTTTTGTTTTTCAAGTAATGGGAGCCAATTTTGGCGTGCGGTTATATCCTCGTTAGCGCCGTTTAGCGCCCAATTTTCAGCGTTAGCGCCCATACCGTTTCGGAGATATTCATGCACTTTCAGTGGGGGGCAAACTTCACTGTGAAGTTAGCCCCACACTTTTTGTTTTTCAAGTAATGGGAGCCAACTTTGGCGTTCGGTTATATCCTCGTTTGCGCCCTTTAGCGCCCAATTTTGAGCGTTAGCGCCCGTACCGTTTCTGAGATATTCAGCACTTTCAATGGAGTTCACTGTGACGTTGGCCCCTCACTTTTTGTTTGTCAAGTTACGGGAGCCAAACTTTGCGAACGGTCAACGGTTACAGCCTCGTTCATGCCCAAATTTCAGCATTAGCGCCCATACAACTTCCGAGATAATACCCCGATAATCACCATAGGAAGGTACGATTCCCAATTCGTGCCTACCCCATTTAGTGCCAGACGATTCTTGCCAATCCCTCGATATCCCGTTGGCTCCTCCTTTGACTGCTCAGTGATGGCAGGCTCCTTGCAGTAGGGGGTAATATCACCGTCACTGTGTCGCTTGTGTGTAGTCAGCGAAAATGGAGTAGTTTCAACCTTTGAATACAAAGGCATGGAATGCGCACGGTTCACATACAGAATGAACAGATGGTAATAATCTGTTCATGGCTCACATACAGAATGAACACGGCTCACATATACAGAATGAACAGATGGTAATCTGTTCAACCAATGCTTTTGTCTGGTAATCTGGTTCATTAACATGGTTACAGGCCAACTTCCCTCACCATGATCTTATTCATATCTCACACAGCGCTTGTGCGGGCCAAGGTCAGCCGTGTCTGCTTGAATACAGGCGCCCAGGTCGACATCGGTGGTGCAGGTGGGAAAAGGGTGCATATTTGCCGTTTGGGGTTTTCCGTGGCATCCGTTTGGATTGATCTGAACAAAAGAGGCTGCTGAGGTTTGTCAGCAGGCAGCTCAATTCGCTTTCATTCATGTCGCGCTGTTGGAACTTCTTCTTCTTCTTCTTCTTTGGGTCTTATGGACAGATAGCCTTGGGCTGGTGGCCCGACCGTTCATGTTTTTGTTGTGTCGTCAGCCATGGTCCCGGCGAGGTACTGGCAAGTGTCACCTGAGAGTAGCTGCTCCAGCACCCACCGCTCCAGGCACCCAATCAAGGGTCCCGGCGAGGTACCGGCATACTCCCGAGGGCAATCGCAACAGCACCCACCGCTCCAGGTCCCAAGACCTCAGTCACAACTGCCGATACTGCCGGTATTATGGCACAGCCAACCCGCAGGAACCGACGTCGAGTATCGGCGGGTGATACCAAGTGGCTTCTGTGTTCATGTAACCTGCCAGGCCTCTGTCTTGGACCTGGAGCTAGGTGTTCTTTAACGTGCGTAGTGTGATGCTACACACGGGACCTCCTTCTTAAAGTCCCATCCGAAGGACTAACAGACTGGCCACTTAAGTCTGTCTTTCCGACCGAATTCACCATGCCTCGCCGAAGGAGGATGCACACACAAGTGCCATGGCAAATTTCATTTACCGTGCCTCGCCGAAGGAGGATGCACACACAAGTGCCACGGCAAATCTCGTGTCCCAGCTGGGATTCGAACCCGCAATCTTCAGATTACGAGTCCGACGCGCTAACCACTGCGCCACGAGGGTCGGACTTGAGGTTATTGGTTTGGTAAGGTTTGGTCAGTTTATATTAGGATTGTTTAGGTTGGCTAAGACGAAGAAATTAGGACAAAAACAAAAAATAACCGAACTTAACCGAAACCAATCTAACCAATCCAAACCTAAGAAACAGCGAAACGTAATATTTCCAGTCTCCTTTGTTCATACTGATTCTCGGGATCGGGGGACTGGGAGGGAGAACGGACTGAGGGCAGAATGGGACTGAGGAAGATTTTTTTTTTACGGCCTCAGTCCACTACTGCCCCAGTCCACTTCTGCACCAGTCCACTTCTGCCCCAGTCCACTTCTGACCCAGTCCACTTCGACTTAATCCACTTCTGCCCTCAGTCCAGCTCTGCCCCCCGGTCCGTTCTGTCCCAGTTACCGCCACCCGATTCTCGCTGTCAATTTCAACAGTTGCGCCAATTTCCATTTTTGGTGTGTTGGAATATAGTCAGGCCGCTACTTTAATTTTTCCCTTGGCCTCCGATTAATAATTATTAATACATCGGGCCTTTTGGTAGCTACATTTGTTTTTTCTTGAAGTCGGTTTGCTTATTTGATAAACTGTTTTTGTTGATAAACCGAAACTCTTTTTATTTCCGAATTTCTTTTTACCGAATTTCTTGTTTCAAATTTCTCTCAATCTTTCTGGTTCCTGTTCTTTCCTATAACTGACTTGAAATCTTCTATACAGCCTCCTAAATTACGCTTCTCGATGGGACCATAGACTCAGAATCCAGCAAGTAAGCTGTAACAAGGATGTATGCCACTATTCTTTTATTCCTCGCACTATCCGTGACTGGAATTCCCTGCCTCGGGACTTAATGAGTGACTTATACCATTCCGGTAAAGCAGCATCCAAGGCCTGGTTTCAAAAGAACCTGTATTCATGTAAAGGCATTGTTTATTGCTTCCATTTTGTCACTTCAAACAGAATCCTTATTGATTTAACAAATTTCCAGTATTTTATTTCCTTCGTTCACGTTTACGTTTCACTTCATTTGCCTGCTTTCCGTAACAATTTTCATGCATTATGAAACTTTGACTGCTCTATACTCGAAGTTTAACCACTCTGCTTTTTTCAGATCTTATCTTCTTTTCGTTTCAGATCTTATTTTATTCTTCATTTCAGGTTTAATTTTGTTTTATTTTTGCCGTTTCAGGTATTATTTTTAATCAATTTGAGGCTCGTATGCGGTTTTGAGTTTTCCTGAACGTTTAAAACCCTTTTGTGCATGATTGCATGACTGCATGCTAAAAAAACGGTTAAAGCTGTTTATACGGGGGGGACAGTTTGAACTGCTACCACGTTTTCTTTTCTCATACCTTGCCTGTATCAGAGATTTTTTTATTGGGGGGACAGTTTGAACTGACCTCCCCCGAGAAAAGAAAACATGGTAGCAGTTCAAACTATCCCCCCGTATAAACAGCTTCAACCAAAAAAAACAAATAGATATGTATAGATATAGTTAGATAGATAAGATATAGATGTTTGCAAAGTTCTCTGCACTTGTACTCCACAGTGGGTCAGAGAGGGTGTCACAAGTTTTGCGTGTGTCACAAGTTGTGAGTTTTCTGTAATGTTATTGTGTTGAGAGTCGGACAATGCGGCCGGGGCCGACAGGTTGAGGCAATGGCTGTCAGCCGTTGCCTAATAAAGGGCGCTAATGAGGCTATAACCGTTCGCAAAGTTTGGCTCCCGTAACTTGAAAAACAAAAAGTGCGGGGGACCAATTTCACCGTGACGTTGGCCCCCCACAAAAAGTGCTGAATATCTCCGGAACTGTATGGGCGCTAACGCTGAAAATTGGGCGCTAAAGGGCGCTAACGAGGATATAACCGTACGCCAAAGTTGGCTCCCATTACTTGAAAAACAAAAAGTGGGGGGGGGGCCAACTTCACAGTGAAGTTGGCCCCCCCACTGAAAGTGCTGAATATCTCCGAAACGGTACGGGCGCTAACGCTGAAAATTGGGCGCTAAAGGGCGCTAACGAGGATTTAACCGTACGCCAAAGTTGGCTCCCATTACTTGAAAAACAGAAAGTGGGGGGGCCAACTTCACAGTGAAGTTGGCCCCCCCACTGAAAGTGCTGAATATCTCCGAAACGGTATGGGCGCTAACGCTGAAAATTGGGCGCTAAAGGGCGCTAACGAGGATATAACCGGACGCCAAAGTTGGATCCTGTAACTTGAAAAACAAAAAGTGGGGGGGCCAACTTCACAGTGAAGTTGGCCCCCCCACTGAAAGTGCTGAATATCTCCGAAACGGTATGGGCGCTAACGCTGAAAATTGGGCGCTAAAGGGCGCTAACGAGGATATAACCGCACGCCAAAATTGGCTCCCATTACTTGAAAAACAAAAAGTGGGGGGGCCAACTTCACAGTGAAGTTGGCCCCCCACTGAAAGTGCTGAATATCTCCGAAACGGTATGGGCGCTAACGCTGAAAATTGGGCGCTAAAGGGCGCTAACGAGGATATAACCGTACGCCAAAGTTGGCTCCCATCACTTGAAAAACAAAAAGTGGGGGGGCCAACTTCACAGTGAAGTTGGCCCCCCACTGAAAGTGCTGAATATCTCCAAAACGGTATGGGCGCTAACGCTGAAAATTGGGCGCTAAAGAGCGCTAACGTGGCGCTAACGACAGTAAAAATACCGCGAGGGGGGGCTGCAAAGTGGGGGGGCCAACTTCACATACAGCTAAGCTTTTGGGATCCGCCACTTCTATGAAAAGGCAATTTCGCGAAACGGTATGCA
>JASGXE010017561.1:0-10630 GCA_030068105.1 Sinentomon sp. SZTP_YWyxl
AAGTCCGGCTTTGATGCCATGCTTTTGTTTTCTTACGATTGGAATTAACCGACAGGCAAGGACGGGCCAAATGGAGACGGCAAGGCATATATCTGATAAAACAACAGCCGTTTGACTTTCAATGTTTTGTGATCAAAAGGTCATATGTCCATGGACTTATGACCTTTTGATTCCGAAGCAGAATTTTGCAATGAATATTTCAGCCATTTTAGCACTTTGAGAATGTCGGACATCTGACGCTTTGACTGCAAACTGTGCACGCATGCATGGCGATCATGTTTTCGCTCTTGACTCAAAATGGCCAAAATGTGGACATATGACCTTTTGATTCTCACCGATTCAGTTCTTTTTTTAAGAATACTGCCATTTCCCCTTTTTAACAATACTGTCCCCTTGTTCTTTATCGCTTGAACAGTCCGTCTCGTGGTTCTCCGGTCATTCTCGTCGCAGCTGAGGCTTGAAGTCACGTTTACATAATGGTTATGCTTGTGCTCTGCTGTAACTGTCGCACCAATTCCTCCTTATTGAGAAATAGATGGTTTCGACAATTATTTCGTGCCTATAGTGTGCGCCATTTTATCATTTGTGTGTCTCAAACAACAACCAATTCCTTGTTGCTGTCTTTTTTTAATAAATAAAAAATAAAAATTAAAAAAAAATAAACAAAAATCAACCTGCACATGCACTCGTAAGTTTCTGGATACTGAGTAGGCCAAAACCCAAAATTGTTCGATAAAGGTAATTAGTTTAGTTATACGATTTTACGTGTATCCTTCTACAAATAGGCCCTACGCTTTGGATCTTTCCTGTTTTTCGCTTCACCGAAGAATCTGTTTTTCGGAGATTAGATTTAAGGGACAAGGAAGGCCGTTATCGTGTTTTACCCGTGAAAGTGTTAGAATTATAAATGTACGCGGACGTCCAAAATATTTTAATTATAATTTTAACTATGCATAGATATTAAATTTTTTTAAACTTCCTTGCCAAGAACAATCCCAATTCAAGCACACTGAAATGGTGCTCAATAGAATACTCGATTCCGGAGAAACCCGGTCGAATTCCGAGAAAATATTTATTTCGGGGCATGCGCCGCCTGGTGACCAACCGTCAAGCTACATCTGAATCAAAGGTTTTTAGAAATATACCACATCTCGTGCGGCCAAACATGGATGGTTTAACCTTTTGTCAATCAACTCCATGATTTGTCGCTTAATTTTTAAGTTGTGGGAATTTTGGGGGAGACGAATTCAGTGTTGAGTGGAAATTTTCGGAATGGAATTTATTTCGGAGTGGAGTTGAAGAGTGAAAAATCCGGAGGGGGCGAACGTTTGGATAGCGTTTCCATCAGGGGTGTTGGTGGAAAAGAACGTCAGAGAATGGGGAGATTTTGGCAAGGCAGAGACTCCGCAATGGAAAAAGATGACCTGAGAGCTGGATATCAGGTGTTGGGGATTTCGGAGACGAATCTTCAGGCGGGGCTGAAGACAACCAGCTGCTTGGGGCTGAGGCGATAGCGATTGAAAATTTCCGGATGTATGAGGGATACTGGAATCTGTGGTGTCTGAGTGGAAGAAACTGGGTCTGGGGTGAAGAACCCTGGTGTCTGGGGTGAAGGAAACTGGGGTGTTTGGGGTGAAGGAGACTGGAGTGTCTGGAGTGATAGAAAATCCCAATGGATGACACCAGCATTACCTCGACTGCCGATTGCAAATCACGCCCGACTCGCTATAATTTTTTGATTTTGCAAGGGTATCTTGGATGACCGCTTAATTTTTACTCTTTGGGGAAGATGTCGCTGTACGTTATCCGCTTATTTCAGGACACCCATTTGCCGCATTCATAACGGAACACCCTGTGCAAAATAAAGCTTTGTTTTAAGACCCGTCTGAAAGTGAATTTTCGCCTTTCAGACCGTCGTCTTCCGTTTGCAAAGTGGGTCAGTAATTTACCGAAGCAAGAGCAATCAGGCTTTTTCGCGGATAATGAAAATGGCCAATTGCTGCACCTGATAGCCCAGATTCACTTCAGCAAGCGAAAGGTATCAGGGTGGAATTAGGATTTACCTTTAAACGAAAGATGTAGGCGGCTGGAATTTTGAGTGCTTGAGGAGCAAGGGTTACAAATTTCCGCAGTCCTGCACTGCATGGAGAGAAATGCATATAACACTTTAGCAGACGTATACTGATTGGGCAATACAACGATGGAGTTTTACGGGAAAAATCGAACGCGTCGGAATAAAAGTATTCCACGTTTTATCATTGTTGCTGCCTGGCCATTATCTCCACACTGCACTTCTGCCTTTAGCCGCTAGAGCTCCACGCATCTAGCCCATTTTAAAACGGGGTGGCGACACTTAGATATGTAGGAAAACACGTGCGAAGAGTAAAAGAAATTATTTTCGCACTGTTGGTGCCTATTTCATGAACTCGACTTTCATTATTCTTCCTCATGAATGCGCAGGCGAATGCAATGTCTGCATGAAGCTTGTGCGCAAAAAATTAGCCCAAAGAGTCCAGAGAATAGAGAGCATTTTCGAGTCACATTTCGGCGAGAATGTGTTCAAAAAAAAGGAATGCGCATCGAGGTTCATTGCTAAAAAATCAAGAAAGGTAAATCTCATGGCTCAAGTTATGGGGAAGACATTGTGAATAAGGCTTCAGAAAATTGGCGACGGCGCTCACAGTCTATAGGCCTATTGCGTTGTGCAAAATTAAGAAATAGCCCGAGAGCAATCATTTCTGATGAAAAAATGTTATCGTTGGACAAATATTAATATTGTGTGAAAATTTTGCTCCCATATCACTTGCATTTGCCCATCTAGAGGCAAGACCTATATTCTTCACAATGATTCCATCCAATGGCAGTGGTCTCGAAAGCTTTGCAACATCTACGACACCCCCCTTTTCAGGTCTCTTACCATGTTCATTTAAAGTGTACGACATAATCTTTACTCATCGGCAATTCCCTCTATACGAAGAAGTAATGTCATACACCAACCGAAAAATTCAGCAAATTTCTTTCCTGACCAATCTAATACCTCCGCCTCAGCTGAAGGGCAACATAGCCCGACACTACAGTCTTGCCGTCACGCAAGGCTACATCGCTTTTGACATAATCGCGTTTGACATAATCATCTTTTTTACCTGCTTTTGACCTTTTCTTATATCAAACGCGACTTTGGTGTAGCGTTTGACATAATCCTGCCATCGATTGTAGCTAGGTGGCGATATTGAGTTTTTTGTTACACTGATTTAAGAAAATCTAGAATTCGCACGAAAACATGAGAAAGACCCAAATTGTCAAGAAATCCCAGCCATGAGAGCAACTTTGCTCTCATGGCAAGCGGATGCCTGTATTTCGAATTTGGCGATTTTTGCTATTGCTTTCTGGCGAATACGTGGCCGGGTGAAAATGTATACCCACAGTAAACCGCGACCCGAAAAAGGCCGTGTAACTTTGCCGATTAAAGGCAAGGCAGGCAACGCACTCTCTTGCTTGTGCCGGGGTGACACAAATTCGGTATTGCTTTGAACCTTTGCCTTTGACGCAAGCGGCAAGCCCGTTATCGGGGCGGTAACCCGTGACTAAAGCTACTGCCCGTGACCATCCTCAAACAAATTAGTTCTTTCCTTCATCCATATTTTGAGGAAACATAGACAGCATCAAGTAACATGCCCCTCTTGATTTGCAGTAGTTCGGTTCTACGCTTGTCCGTAATGTGTAATTTTTGAAAGTAAAGGCTGAATAGTTTGAATTGGGCAAAACGTGAATTTAAAATTAAAATCCTTAGAAAAGATCGAGCTCGGTTTTTGTAATTATTGTTGTCTGTGACAGATCTGTTGGTTGCTTCCCAATTTGGAATTCATGCCCTTGTTGGTTTTTTGTCTTTCTTCGCCATCTGGCTTCCGCACTTCTTTTCTGAGCTCGGGGAAGCTGAACCATTTGTTTGCATTTGCTTTCTGACACGACGCGGGATGCAAAATCAATCAATCAAATTTCTGTATTTTTGGGTTGCCCCATTTTCATACATTCAACTGTACAAAACTACAAGCATATAGGTATCAATTCGTCAATCAATAAAGGAAAATAATTTGGAAATCAGCTCCAAAATATAGAAAAATGACGTGTTTCCCTTGCATTTTCCTCACATTCACATTCCCATGTTGTGTTACCTTTTCAAAAAACAACTTTTCTTCATGGAAATTGCTAACCAATGGTGAAACTGAATATTCGACAACAACCAGTGACGGCCGGCCGCCAAGAACCTGTTATCCTGCGTTTAAGGTCGAAAAAACTTTCAGACTTGGTTCTTCGAGGTTCCAGTGATGTCATGTTTCTGAGGAACCTTATAGGATCGTGACAAGATTTTTAACAGTGTATCATTTGTGTCAAATGCGATAATGTGAATCGCGTCTATATCAAACGCGATTATGTCTCACGCGATTATGTCAGACGCGATTATGTCAAACGCGATTATGTCAAACGCGAAGTCATGCGCTGATATTGGACTCAAGTAATACAGGTGTTTCAAAATTATCTATACACTTTGTCCGTTGGTTGGTTCCTTCACCTTCCTCACAGAAAAGGCTGGATGTGTTGTCCATTTTTTTCGACGCATGTCTCCAATCGAATTAACAAATTCTGGAGAGTGTTCTCCAACATTTCCCTTGTTATCGGGGCGATTGCAACAGTGATCCTCTGGCGCAGTTCCTGCAGGTTCCCAGGCCTGGTGGCATAAACTTCTGTTTTCACCTACCCCCACAGGAACAATTGCAGGGGGTCAAGTCAGGGGAGCGGGGCGCCCATTCAATGCATCCCCGCCACCCCATCCACTGACCGGGGATGAGGCGCGTGCTTTATCGAGCCTGTCTGCACAAATTTCCGGTGCTGATCGAAAATCGTCTTCCTGGACGGGGCTGCTTGTTGGAAATGGTCCTCAAACAAATGCTGGACTTGCATCGCGCTCAGCTTGCAAAAAGCTTCAGTCAGAGTTGCCACAAAGAAGAAAAACCACAAAAGTGTGTAGTTAATTTTGGAATACACTCTACATATTTAAAACCAGTCTCGTGTTCAGGCATTTCATCCTTTTTGGTGGGATTATACGAAATTAAAGCTAACCTAACTTGACCTTACCGTGACATTCGCACCTAAACTTCCCACCTTTGGTGTACGCTAACTGCCTGGTGCCACCTAAAGCAACAAAAAATTGAGGCAATGCATGGGTAATCAAACCAGGGTCCTCTTTCATGACGGCCTCGAAAATTTGTTATTCTTTCTCCCTCTGACAAACCGAGCAACATGCGTTGCACTGCATAATTTTTATGCAGGGTTCTTTCTTGATGAGTTTCGAAATTTGCGCACAAGAAGCGTTAGCAAACTCTGTGATAACACGAGTATGTGACACATTTAGAGCCATTAGCTATTGCCAATTTAAGTTTCCACTTCATAGAAAATCATACCGATCGAATTACGAAATTTCATGTTAAAAATTTCGGCAAATGAAGAACGCCAATGTTCAGCTAAGTTTATTTCTGATGAAATCGGAGACATATAGACCCACTTATTTGCCAGTGAAATTTGTGCTTGGTTTCGGCTAAATAAACTGGGGTCGTTACTCGTACTAGCATAGCCCATTTAGCCTTCCAACTATCGTGTTAGTCTTTTTAAACTGAAATCGTTCTAAGCGTTGTCGAAATTGGGAGAATCGCGGGAAAATTGTTATTGAATTGTCAGAGCGGATGGTTCTTCGGCGGAGTTGATGTCGTTACAGGGTCAGAAGAAAGTACCTACTGCTCAAGGAAAGCTCCACAATAGGTTGTACATTCGCTTTTGTTAACGTTTAGTCTTTTCCTTTTCCTAATTAAAGCATGAAAGCTAACCAGAGTTGAACAATTTTGTTGTCAATTCCAATTTCTTCGGAATATTGCTCGAGTAACACTGCAACGTGTAAATTTTAAATGACGATCATTATTTTAGGGTGTCTTCCACGCAATCCGTGGGCATCATAGGCGCGGAATGCGGTGAGCAAGGGACTGCCTCCCCACAATAGTCTCCTGTCTTCCCCATGGCCCGATCGAATGACTTTTTGATTTTCGAACGCAGCCTCTGGAGGAAAAGTCAACTACCATTGAGACCCTGTCCAGAAAGGTCTTGCACTGTTGCATCCGCAAGGCCATGTTACATCTCCAAAATTCTGATGATAGAAGACCCCTTCCTGTCATTTTTCTCCATGTTTCTCATTCCCTGTTAGCCACTCTCCTCAGCCGGAGAGATAGTTTTTACTCCAAACGCTTGGAAAAAGCCTTGGAACCACTGAGGCTATTCTTGCGGGTTCGTTTATGCTGCCCAATTTTACAACCGGACACCAATTTTATTTTTTATCTGAAATTGATTAAAGAATTGCAGAGCATTTCGAGCGGGATTCACCATTTCCTGAACGTCGGAGCAGAATTTGCACCAAAGGTAGCCAACGCGATGCAGGTTGTCTCGTCAGTACTTGTCTTTATGCCAACTCGGTCACACTCATTACGCTTCCGCATATGAATTGCAGCGCCGTTCTTTTCCAAACTTTCTTTAGGTCAACACATAAAAGCGCACGTCTCTTCTGCTCCCGTCGTTTTGCCAACGTATGCAACACACATCACGATGCCGCACAAGAATTACAGCGCCGATTGTTTCCAAGGAGGTATTTCAAGCATACAGCCGCACAAGTGCGCACCTCTTTTTTGCTCCTTTCGTTTTTGCCAACGCATGCAACACACATCACGATGCCGCACAAGAATTGCAGCGCCGATTGTTTCCAAGGAGGTATTTCAAGCAATACAGCCGCACAAGTGCGCACCTTTTTTGCGCCTGTCGTTTTGCCAACGTATGCAACACACATCACGATGTCGCACAAGAATTGCAGCGCCGATTGTTTCCAAGGAGGTATTTCAAGCACACAGCCGCACAAGTGAGTACCTCTTTTTTGCGTCTGTCGTTTTGCCAACGTATGCAACACACATCACGATGTCGCACAAGAATTGCAGCGCCGATTGTTTCCCAGGAGGTATTTCAAGCATACAGCCGCACAAGTGAGTACCTCTTTTTTTGCGCCTGTCGTTTTGCCAACGTATGCAACACACATCACGATGTCGCACAAGAATTGCAGCGCCGATTGTTTCCCAGGAGGTATTTCAAGCATACAGCCGCACAAGTGAGTACCTCTTTTTTGCGTCTGTCGTTTTGCCAACGTATGCAACACACATCACGATGTCGCACAAGAATTGCAGCGCCGATTGTTTCCCAGGAGGTATTTCAAGCATACAGCCGCACAAGTGAGTACCTCTTTTTTGCGTCTGTCGTTTTGCCAACGTATGCAACACACATCACGATGTCGCACAAGAATTGCAGCGCTGATTGTTTCCCAGGAGGTGTTTCAAGCACACAGCCGCACAAGTGCGCACCTTTTTTGCGCCTGTCGTTTTGCCAACGTATGCAACACACATCACGATGCCGCACAAGAATTGCAGCGCCGATTGTTTCCCAGGAGGTATTTCAAGCATACAGCCGCACAAGTGAGTACCTCTTTTTTGCGCCTGTCGTTTTGCCAACGTATGCAACACACATCACGATGCCACACAAGAATTGCAGCGCCGATTGTTTCCCAGGAGGTATTTCAAGCATACAGCCGCACAAGTGCGTACCTCTTTTTTGCGCCTGTCGTTTTGCCAACGTATGCAACACACATCACGATGCCACACAAGAATTGCAGCGCCGATTGTTTCCCAGGAGGTATTTCAAACACACAGCCGCACAAGTGCGTACCTTTTTTTTGCGCCTGTCGTTTTGCCAACGTATGAAACACACATCACGATGCCACACAAGAATTGCAGCGCCGATTGTTTCCCAGGAGGTATTTCAAGCATACAGCCGCACAAGTGCGTACCTCTTTTTTGCGCCTGTCGTTTTGCCAACGTATGCAACACACATCACGATGCCACACAAGAATTGCAGCGCCGATTGTTTCCCAGGAGGTATTTCAAGCATACAGCCGCACAAGTGCGTACCTCTTTTTTGCGCCTGTCGTTTTGCCAAAGTATGCAACACACATCACTCCCGTGATGTCAGTGTAACAAAACTTTTACAACAGCCATTCCTTGATCCGCTGTCAAGCAGGCGGATTTAACCTAATCTGCGACATTGTCACTCCCTCCATGAATTTTAGTTTGCCGAACTGTTATTCCATCAAGTCCAACCAACGCAGAACAGATAATACTTATGCTATTGCGGCTCCGATTTTAAAAACTCATGCGGCTTTGAATTCTTATTTTCCGAAAACTATCAGGGACTGGAATAGTCTTCCTTCCAGTTCATAGTTAATTTACCGCACGCGCAAGTCCCTCGGCGTCACAATCCATCCACGATGATTGATCATCCTGTTCGCATTTGTTGACGCGTTTTTTTTTTTCTAAAATTTTCTTCTGGTTTTAAGTTTTCATTTCCCCGTATTGTGCACTTGCTTGTGCTTTCCTCTCTTGCTCCAGAGACACAAGTGTGTCTGGTTTGCTGAGAGATCTCGGTGTGCCAACTCAGCGACGAATGGGCGCAGGGAACGTTGGCTCCAGATGTTCAGCGGAATTTTCACAATTCTTTCAACTTTTCAGCGTCTATCTCCCCTGTTTGCAAAACCTTTAGCCAGTCGTTTCTCTAACTCGTCTTTCCCTTCCATAGTCAGCGATTGGAACAGCATCCTTGTATCTTCTGCATCGCTAATCTCACATGCGATGGCCTGGGTTTCACACCGCCATATGCAGTAATTTGATCGTTTCATGTCGTGTTGTGTTTTTTTATCGTGACGGCGGAATTAATGTGCCCATACATGTGGTTTTCCCATTTAACTGTTGCCTCCGAAAGTTTTTTCTTTCCTCTTAGTCTTGTGCAGGCGGTAGAAATTAAAGCACCAGACTGCAATAAAGCGTTCTAGAGGTGTCAGATTTTGGCCTCGGTTATGACAGAGGATCTTTAATTTCTGCAGCATGGAGTTTTTGCCGAAATCTGAACGTCGCAATTTTTTACATGTGTGAGTACATTAATTCCGCCGCCGCTCAACATATCTTATGATTTTTGTGGCTGCACCGATTCTTTATTGCTTATTGTGTTCACCAGATTTTCTGTCACCATCTCTATTTGTGACATTGTTATTTGAATTATGATAACAAATGATAAAGATTCCACAACGCATTTTTCGGAGATATTTTGATTTAGTAAGGGTATTATTCCTTTGACATTTAGGCTAAGGCCGAAGCGCTGTTTCCGCTTACTCGAGTTCCATATAAATTTCATTGACTTCCATGAAAGATTCCATATTGGGACATCCACCTAGAATGAAAATTGGTTTTCCCTGAAAAAGCCTACACTTTTGTCCTTTGCATAGGCAAGGACCTTAAAGACACTTCATTCAGTTGACGACCTCATGGCACGAAAGGAGGTTGACGACCTCATGGCATCGAATTTTTAAAATTTTCCTTCAGCCAGAAGTTTACCAATATAATGATTCCAGTCTGCTTAATCTTCCTGTCGTTTGTGATCATGCTGCTATTTTCAATTGTTTTAGAACACTTTCTGCAAAAAAATCGCCTGGGTCTGACTCAATTCCACCTCGCCTTATCAAGGAACTAGCTTATGAGATATCTTTTTACAATGAGGTTATTTTCAATTCAATCATCCAAACTGGGATTTTTCCAAGGGACTGGAAGAAAGCTCATGTGGTACCGATTCCAAAGAAAGGTTCTGTGCTTGATGTCCAAAACTTTCGCCCAATTTCACTTATTCCTTGCGGCGCTAAGTTATTCGAAAAATTTTTTGCACAAGAGCTGAACGACTTTTTGGCTGCGAAATCCATTCTTAATCCGAATCAGCACGGATTTAGGACAGGTCTGAGCTGTGAAACCCAGCTTATTGAGTTTGTCAACGATATCGGATTCACCCTTGAGTCTAAGCATGACGTACACTCGGTCTTTATTGACTTCAGAAAAGCATTTGATCTTATACCACACGAGCTCCTTGTTAAGAAATTGACATTGCTTGGGTTTCCGCATAATTTCACGAAGCTAATTAGCTCCTATCTCTGCTCCAGATCGTCGGAAATCAAACTTGATGGCAGGCCAACAAATGCATTTTTCGATAACCCAAAGGGGATACCGCAGGGCAGTATTCTTGGGCCACTTTTGTTCCTAATCTACATTAATGATATTGTTGAGGTGTGTGGAAGTTCCATTCGACTCTTCGCAGATGACTTAGTTGTGTACCGCGAGATCAGAACTGAGGCCGATAAGGTTTCATTACAGCAGGACCTCAACTCCATCCAGCTGTGGTGCTCACAATGGAAAATGTTCATTAATGTTGATAAATGTGCTTTTCTTTGTTTTAGTCGCTCGAGGGCAAAACGCACCAGCACTGTGTCGTACTCCATAGATGACTTGAAAATTGTACAGCACACTGCTTATAAATATCTTGGCGTCATTATCAGCGATGACCTCTTGTGGGCACATCACATAAATTATGTAATTGGGAAGGCTCAGGGTGTTCTCGGCATGCTGCAGCGAAATCTCCATCTGGCATCCTCTGGCGCCAAACTAAAGGCTTACCG
>JASGXE010017563.1:0-10012 GCA_030068105.1 Sinentomon sp. SZTP_YWyxl
TGTGAAAAGATCGACTGAATTTGAGAAAATGCTTTGATTTGAAAAACATTTTCCGCTCTTTTTGGGGCATTTGCGCGTTGGACTGCATATCGACAGCTGTGATCCATTAGAATAGTATGATCTGTCGACAAAAGTTCAATCCAAAGCCTGAAATCATGTCATAAATCTCTTTTTGTACTGTTGGACCACCGATATCTCCGAATGCCTTAATCGAGAGCAAAACGAAGCGTGGAAAAGTCCAAAAATTGCGATGATTGGTCAAATCAAGTTTGGTCAACTCATAGCTGTCTTGTGCACATCTTCCAATAGCAGGAGTCAAGTACATAAAGCTTAAATTTATATTTTAGAACATTGAAATTAGAAAATTTAGAATTTGCGTCAGGATTTGACTTTACTATTTTTTCATCCCATAGTTTGGCATCGTTTTAAATTTTTTAATCAAGGATGCAACGATTTTGAAAAGCGAAGATGCGAAAAAAACATCACAAGAGATCACAATGCGAGCTCGAACGAACCGAACCGAACCGAACCGAACCGAACCGAACCGCAGCTTTAAAATATTGCATCGCATAAATCAAATTCGTTGCTTGAAAATGGCCTCATTTCACAAACCCAAGATACCGGAAAGTGCCCATACTACTCGTATTCGTATAATAGTAGAGTATCCATTCAATGCAAAAGGCCACTGGTATTGTTTTTGTAGCCTTTGCTTTCCATGGGAACGAGTTTAGTAAAATGAGCTCACCTGAAATAATTGAATACGCGAGTATGACATAGATGCAGTGAATTTTGAATCTTGTGTACCTACACACACCAACCAGCAAAAGTACCACCTACAGCGCTGTTAATGTTCTTTGTGCCGTGATTTGTTCTCCTTGATCTTATTCACCACCTTCCGCTTCAAGTCTACTTTGCCCCATGGAGCGAATGAGTTTTAGCGCAACATTGGCAAAAGGTGGTTCATAATTCGTCAAACGTGGCAATCGTCGCTATAACTCCTTCATTTGGCACCAAAAGCAAATGGCAAGCACACGGGACGGGCCTAAAAATGGTTAAAATACGTTAACAGCATTGTGTATGTTTTTGTCCCTTACAAATAAAGAGTGATTGAGTTTTCTATCAAGTAGGGTTACTCTGTTGCTTTTTCTACTCGTAATTGGATAGCCAAATGAACTCGTTATTAATACGAGAATGCTTGAGTAAGCTTCTATTTTCCAACATGCATGAATAGATTAGCTTTTGCTCCACAAGCCCGATTTTATCCATATCATATTCATGTGTTTGTTAGCGCTTTTCGGGGCTCATCAAAATGCATCGAACATAGGTGATATTTTAAAGTAGTGGTGTTAACACGCAGGGGCGATTTTATGTCAACAGACCTTGATGTAACTTCACGCCTTACACGAGTGTCATGATGTTTTGCGGCGCATGCTGCCGTTGATTCTGAATGGCGCCTGAGTTATAATGAACTCCTGTGTTCGAAGACTTTTGATAAGCAGTACCCATTCCATGCTTCATCATTTTATTTAAATTTGCGATATTTCCGCTCCAGCTCACACCGTAAACTGACCGCAAAATGCAGTTGTTGCCGAACCCAAGATATTCAGTGTTTTCACTCATTTACGGCAGAGTTGCTTGCTTCGCGAACATAATGTTGATTTACGAGTAAACAGAGCTTCGCACTTTAAAGGTTTGATTATGGCGAAGGAAATCGGATGCATGGAGACCATGAAAGCGAGAGAGAAAGATGGAAAAAGAGTAAGAGGAAGGGGGTCATTCTCTTTCCTAAATTTTATGGAGGAGGGTTTAGAGTAAATTTTCAACTTTAATTAACTTTTAATTAACTTTTAAATTTTTTTTAAATCATTAATGAAAATTAAAAAAAATTAACTTTTAAATAAACTTTTAATTAACTTTTAATTACTTTAATAAAGGTTTTCTAGAATACGCGCGACATTCCGCAAATCTTGAATTTTGTGAAGATTGTGAAAGACTGAAAACTTCAATTGATACTTTTTCAGTTCTACCCCTGTAACGTTCAACTGGATTTTATTTTAATTTAAATCCAGTTTCATAAAAGAATGAACAAAAGGGTAGGCTACCGTATTGGAAGTTATCCAGAACTATTCGAAGCATGGCGTAGTTTGAAAGAATATTTCGCAGAAAAGAAGAATTCCGAAATCGAGAACAACTTCACTCGATTGTTCGCCTAATTAATCCCAGGCATATGCTACACACATTATTGAGCGCTAAACCAATTGCAGCGCCGTTTGTTTCTCAGGGGCAAGATCATTGTTCTGCTAAAGTGCGAGTGCATGATTATGCAATGCGCATTTATTGCTCTGTGCCATTTTTGCTAAAATGCGTTTTCGACTCAGCTCTTCTGGAATAAGTGGGTCAAATTATTGTAATTCTGATCATCCTCATGGCAGAAAGGATGGTGTATTGTACGTAGTGAGAAGTTCAGCGTCTGCACCATCAAGCGATGGCAGCGTTTGAGATTTTTTCCGAAAGCTAACTGAAACCGACCTAACCTCCAAATCCGAGCAAACCAACCAAACCTATTTTCTGAATTTGGTTTGAGAGGTTTTTTGCAAATTCTCAGAATTTGAAAATTTTAGAATTCAATTAAAAAAATTCCAGAGGCTTGATAGGAACCACTAAACCCGCAAGTATTTAATTGAGATTTTTTGAATCCACCACTCTGAAATTTGGAATTGCGAGTTTTGCATGTGCAATTTGGTGTTTAAAAAATCGATGCTAGGCAAATGCGGACAACTTTGATTATATCTGCGTGAAATGTGCTCACAGTATTTTTCATTTAAGGTCACCCCAATTAAAGCGAATTGAGTGTTTGATGAATGGCGGAGAAAATCGATGACACGAGGTCAAATGCCGACAAAACACATAACAAGAATGGATTATAACAGACAACTGCTTGAAAAAGGTACAAAGCATTAACCATGCATGGGCTAAGGTGAGAGAAGGCATCAAACTCCGTTCAAACATATCGGTTTGCATCTCAGTCAGTCCGGCGGCGAACGTCAACACATTTTTCATCCTTACACGCATGCACATGTCAAAGCGAAATGCCAATTGTGGGTGGCCTGAATATGAGCTTCTATATCCCTGATAAAAAATGACAAGTTTCCATCTTTTATGCTGGCCTCCAAAAGGGTGAAGAGTATATAAAATCAGTCACGTAATAGCTTGCAACCACTGAAAAGCCGGTATTCTCTTTCAGTTTTCCATTGCATCAGCAGTTCGCTCGTGGGAGGCATATGTTTCCCTGCTTTTAAATCAGAGACGCAGTTTCACTGCTGAGTCCCGTTGTGGTGCATGGGGTGGGTTGGATGGCGAAATTCCGCAGAACTGAATGCACTTGATTTTGCGGAATCGCAAGCTCTTTTGCGGTTTTCAACAATGGATCAATATTCGACTAGGTGTCGTTCTGATATTTCCTGTTGCTTTTTTCAATAATGTTTGCTCGGTGCTATTAGCTTGTTGTGGAGACGGATGCGGCAGAAGGCGCGGACGCGGACGCCTGGAATTAAAATTTAATGAATTATAAATTAACCTACGGCTCATAGTTGTGCTCGACTCGACAACTATTCAATCGGAATGTCTTGCCGAAAGCGTTAATTCTCCACAGTCGTGTATGTGACGTTTCCACCAACAGAGTTAAAATAAATGATCGTAGATGAAGCCAAGGAGTGCGAATGGTGTGATTTCAACGAGCCGTAATATTTTCTTTTTTTTTTCTTTAATGTTTCAATTATTCATAGTAAAATGATAGTAAATTCCACATAGCCACTGTAATTACATTATGAATGTGTAGACTTTGTATAAATGATAACTTTTATTTTACTTTTACTCGCTAACGGTCGTGTTTTACTTGTATTCAGCGAACGGTCACAGAGTGCAGCGCCTGATTTTTTTTTATTTTTTTTTTCAAAAAAAAAAAACGTATCATGACTCAGGTAGGCTAATTGGCTATAGCCGAATTGTTTCTCATCCATCACGGATCATGCCGCAAAACGGTAAGTGGATTGTGTCCTATTCGTATAGAGTTTTTGTTTCTGGAAATTTCAACCATGCATGATAATTCAAGCGATTAAAAAAGATGGGCAAATTTTGCTTTACTTTGGAGCCAGCACTTGATTCGTATTCCTACGACTCCTTAATGATGACAATGGAGAATCGGTTCCAAATGACAGAGAGAAGACCACTATAATCAGCTTTCGGATGGACAAAATAAAAAAAAAAAGAAAAATACGAAATAAAGTTATGCTATTAAACGTTGCCTTCTGTGTGTCGCCGAAGTGCTTTTCTTTGCTCTCTTTTTCACTACACATGCATGCATTTTTCTTTCGAAAATTGGTTTTGAAAACATTCATGTCCGATCCCCGTGGTGCAGTGGTTGGCGCGTCTGACTCGTAACCTGATGGTTGTAGGCTCGTATCCCAGACGGGACACGAGCATTTACCGCGGCACAAAAATTTTGTATGCATCCTCCCTCGGCGAGGCATGGTGAACAAGGTCAAAAAGCCAGACTTAAATAGGTGGCTAGTCTGTTTGTCCTTCGGAAGGTATGCTTCAAGAAGGAGGACTCGTGTGCAGCACCACAGTGCGCACGTAACAATCTATAGCTGCAGGTCCAAAACAGATGCCTGGCAGGCGACCTACATGAACACATGAACACAGAAGCCACCTTGATATCATTTTCTCACTTTTCACCAACAAACAAAATTGTTGGGTCATGCAATGGGAAGCTTTTGTTACAAAAACTCACAGAAACAATAATTGAAGCCCGGTATATTGGGAGCTTTTCGTTCAGCCCGGAGACAAGCCGCAGCGATTTTTCGCTTTTCACCACAAAATAAATTGATGCCCATGCATAATGGGGAGTTTTTCTATACATACCGAACATGAAGAGAATTTTTCACTTTTCACAAATTACTGGTGGCTTTATTTAAGCACCTGTAATTATTTAAGCCACCAGTAATTATTCAAGCCACCCCGGATTACAGTGCAATGGTGCTCATTTTCGGATAAACGTGCGGGGTCTATTTTGAACAAATTTTGACGATCATATGCGGTGCCAAATTTCGGCCGCACGACTGAGAGACTTTATTAGTGATGGAAATGCTTGAATTCAAACATACGAGTATCTTTTTCAAATCCAAAGCGGGTCCCACCGTTAACTCAACGCATCGAGAAATGACACAAACTAATTCTGCCCACTTTTCTGATAGTTTCAATCGCATGCTTTCTGTGAAGCGTGAAGACGTGTTTTTAGGAAACTCGTTTTTAGCATCCAAAAAAAAAAAACACAAAAAAAATTAAAAAACACATTCTTGAATTGTTGTGGATCTGGGGCTGTCACGAGACTTTTGACAAAAGTCACGAGACTTTTGAAAAATCGACTTTTGTTTTAGAACTGATGTTTGCGCGTGCGGTTCTAAGTTGTTCGCTTCCCGAAATTTCAGATGTGTTGGTCATTAGCCAATTGGCCAGACCCGCATAATGGGAGTATCTCACTCCGAAAGAAGATTTTCTGCCAATATTGATTTGGGAAAAAGAGGTTAAAATATAAAAAAAAGTGTGATCCCATCGCGAAAAACGATCACACGCCGTATTTACGCTTCCGTTTCTATTTGCATCTCCTGCGCTTCGGTATCCTGTGACAGTTCGAGTATACTGACGTGGAAATGCAAAGCCAGTTGTCTCAGAAGCCGGAAGCAGATGAAAGCTTCACTAGGAAGAGCTGGTGTCGTCGATTTCGTTACCGTTTTCTTTCAATATTTCAATATTATTTTCTTTTCATTTGGGGTTTCGGAAAGCAAAATTTTGTTTTCATGTTTCTTTCAGGGGAAATTTTGGGAAAGTGCCTCAGGAGATATTTTGTCATTCATCAGGCCAATCGGCTGGGAATAGGAAAATGAGGAAAAATCCGTGTTGGTTTTTCATATCCATGCATGCAACACAACCGAAAGCATTCGGATCCAGGGCCAAGGAAGACGGGGTTAAACAAAGAGAGTGGAAAAATCATTATATCTACACAGTGCAAAGCAGGTAATGGGGTGACGTCAACATCGAACCACGAACCACAAATTGCGGGTGTGGCGATTTGCCATGCTGTTTGCGGTACTTTCAGTTTTAGAGGACTCTGCAGCACGACAGTCAATCACAAACGAAATGCAAGACCATCTGCCAAACTTGAGCAACAACAATTAAGAATTAAACTAATCGAAGAAATTCAAATTCAAATTCAAATTCAAATTCAAAGAATCCTTTATTTGCGGTTAATTTGCAAATTTCTAGGAGTAAAGCGGCTATGTACAGGTATAGTGAGACAACATTGGCAAAAAATTAAACAAAGAAGAAGCAATGAACACAGAAGACAATGAACAGGTGATGCAAGTTGTTATTTTGACTTGAGAAAGAAAGACTGGCTGAAAAAGATTCATGCATTGGCCGAAAAATATTACCTAAAATACCTCTTCGCCTCTTTCTTTCGACAACACTCTGATCGCAATCCACTTGATTCAACTTGATCTTCGGAGTGGCCGATGCTCCTGAATTTCTTTCTTCCTGTTGTTCAAAGCTCAAATGCGAAAGTACGAGTTATAGGTCCTGATTATTGCACATATTCGTTTGACAATATTTTGGCGAGGAGCTTGACGACACCTATTGATTGATTGACAGTGCCTCCGTTCATGTAATAACATACGTATTGCTTCACGTTTGAATTAACAAGACAGATGTCCAGGGAGTTGTTGAATGAAAAGTTAATCACTATTCACTCTTTAGAACCAAGCTTTTGCCGTTGTACGCATGATGATGATAGAGTCACAAATTCATAGAGCCATGCCTGATGCATGGGGACGCAGCCAAATAACGCGAAATGTATTCTATAGCACTTCCAATTCTGCAACGAAAATGTCGAGTGCATCTTGTTGAATGGAGTGACTGGTTTGTTTCTCAGAAAGATGACCTGAATGCTTCTGAATGCTGAATGATGTTTCTGGAATCTGCGATGATGCAGTTACATTGGCACTAGGGGAAGGTAAAAAATTGGCCAATCTGACCAATCTATAGCCCAAGCCAAAATCGGGCCGAAAATGCGTGCCGAAATCGCAAAAGTTCTCACACCACTGTGAGACGCGTCCATCGCCTGTGGCACTTGCCCTTGGAACCCCGCTGGAGCGCTGCACCTGATTCCACACCTGTGGGACTCTATCCTCTAAACACGGTGCCATGAGATCCAGCCCTTGGCACCCCGCTGGGGTTCCACGCCGGACCCTGTTCGCCACCTACAGTACTTGTTTTGCAATTTAACCACGACTTGCATGTAGTTATTTTAATTATCGGGTGTGCACGTTCATGCTTTGCTCCACCGGGCCCGTAGATGTGTGGAAAAGTGCATCGGGAACATAAATTATAATTTCCTTGGCCAAATAGAAAAGGTACTGATGAAACACAGAGTTGCATGTCAAATGCTGGATTCATGTTCGACTTTCCCGTCTAACGAATGTGCCTCACACACCAGTCTGATCAGGTTTTGTTGCATGCTATCCGAGGTCAAACTACCGAAACGAAACCTTTAACCTTTTACTGTCGATGATCGACTGCAAAAACTTTTATGCCTGGAAACACTATTCAGTTGTCATTTCTGTGATGTTCCTGAATCTCGAATTTCCGCTGCATTTTCTCTTCAAAATATGATGAAGTTTCGAGTCCCCACTTCCAAAGACACTGAATTACCTGCTGCGGTCCAATACAGCTATTCTACACAAGTGGATGGTTGCCTGTACCTGAATCTAAGATATCGAAAAAGCCTCGGGCATTTACGCATAGGGCTCGCAGACCTGGCCCCATTCCAGAAGAAACTGTTTCAAAAATATCTTTTAGGCGGCGTTTCTCAAAAGGCGTTAACTTTTAGTCCCTGGTCCACTCATTTTGGATGAAACCAAATTGAAGAAATAAATCCACTGGGATCCGTTACTGAATGGGCGATTAAATCAGCCTATATGCGCTCTGAAATGGGTTGGACCGAAAACTGCTTTTATTAATTGACGTTCGTTTCCTTTAACTGAAAGATGTATGCTTCAGAGTTAACTTATATGGTGCAACTTCAACTCTCGATTGTCCATGAAATGAGCAAGCTTTTTCATCTGGGTATAATGTAAACTCCACAGAGCCACCAAACGCAGGTAGGAAAGTGGCAGAATTTAAATTTCGATTCTTTTGTTGTCAATGTGTCTAACCCTGTATTCGTTCGCCCTGCCCAGACCAAACTTGTTTTTTAAATGAAAAGTAGGCAAATAAAAGATTGTCAGAGAAATGCGAAAAGCTAGCCAGGTCAAAAAATCAACTTTCATCATCTATTCGTTTTGGCGATGATCCATCTTCCCGATTTTCTTCCTGATATTGGCGATAGCTCCTTCGTTGTCTACTTCTACTGCATTTTCATCGTTTCCAGCCCTTCTTCGTCTTGTTCTGCAGGCTTGGGTCAGGCAGGCAGGCGGAAACTTTACGAGTGCATGGAGCGAGTGCGACGCATTCGCAAAGGCATATGTATTTGGCTAGAAGCCAAATCCGCCTTTGCGAATGGAAAATTATGGCAAAAGGAAAACTATTGAGAAAATCCTCTCTCTCAAAATGGAACAAACAGAAGTTCTCAGCTGAAATTAGTTTTTCAAATTCCTGATGTTTCACATGCTGAACAACTTGAAAATGATCTAAAGGCTCCCCTCAACCCAAACGCCCCTGAATTCCAACAGACAGCCTTTTCATTTCGCCGTCTCCGCTCCGCTCCGCTGTTCCGTTTAAATTTTTCACACATCGTTTATTTCTTATTTCCGCCTTTATTCATCCATTCTTTTGCTCATTTATTCATGAAGAAAAAAAAAACACAGAAGCCCATCTTAAGCCTGTTGGAGCAGTTGGTACCGAATAGAAGCACAGCTATAACAGCCTCCACCCTTTCTCTTCCATCCTCTCTGCCTGCCCCATTGCGCTGCAGTTCCATGAGTTTCAGGCATCGCTTGAAGTCGACTTTTCTGCCGCATATTGTTCTTTTCAAGCGATTAATTTCACTCAGTTTGATTTCAGTCAAGTCAACCATTCGTATGATACCTACATGCTTTCAACAGATGTCACAGTCAGATTCTTTCGCTCATGCATTCTTTCGTTCAGAAGGTTGTATACTGACATTTACTTTGGCAACCAATTGCGGGTCTCGGCAGTTGTCTGTGACTTTGTGACAGATGAAGATGAAAAATCACTGTTGAATAATGTCCTGAAATTACAATGACACATATATTTACATAAGAGAAAATCCTCTTCATGTAATCACGGACAATTTCTGCGACTGTAACGATTTCGCCTGGATTTGCTGGTGCGTGCATGGCTTTCTGTATCCAATCAAAATATAGGCCCATTATACTGGTCGCATGTGTTCAATCCAATAAAAAACGTGGGCTGTTCCAAACGTCTTTACAAACTGTCTTATATTTTTCTAACTTTTTGGAATGTTCGTTTTGCTCCTAGGCCTACTGAAATCTATCGAGGAACTCTCTTTCGACATCCGCAGAAAGTTGTTATTGAATCTGGCCACATACATGCACCTATACTATTACACGTGTATAGGTATTGGCGTTATGTTTGAGTTGTGTTTTGGTGCTCTTTGGCATGCTTCAAAATTTCACAAACGTGGCTTTCTGTCGGAAACAACAGCGATAATTTCAAGATTATGTATACCAAGCAAGGAGGGAAAGACAGATGGTGCAGCTTCCCAGCTTTATTTTCAGCCATGATGGCACAGCAAACTCGTCTTGTTTTGTGGATTGATGCGAATGCTAATGCCATATGCAAAATCCGTCATTTGAACTGTTCTGATCTGTATTGGGCTATTAAATTTCTGGTCGATGTCTTTGAAATGTTCGAGTGAAAAGTGTCTAGGACGGATACTTTCCCGTAGGGCAGACACTAAGGAAAGCACATTAAC
>JASGXE010017564.1:0-16488 GCA_030068105.1 Sinentomon sp. SZTP_YWyxl
GGGAAATTAGATGACTCCTACATAAGACAGACCATTAAAATTTCTTCTATGCGTTCGAAGACTTTTGGTAGATTCAGCATAGTAAGACGTGTTTATCGATTTTCATGTATTTTTATTCAAATTTTCGGAGCAACATTGTTCGAACTTGCCGGATTCGATATTTCAGGACGAAATCTTGAATTCAACCGCCGTCCCTCGCAATCCCTAAACCATACCATGATTTTACTGTCGATGTTGAAAAAGGACAAAGGATAGAAGGGAAAAAACATGGCCGTCGGTCTCGCTGCAGGAGCAATTTCGGTTCCAATTCTGCCCCCTGCCGCTCCACTGCCTCAAACGCAAAAAGAGGAGAGACAATCAGGGCGGAATGGCAAATGACGAGATTCATGAATAAAAACGTTTCTGGAGAAAAAAAGAATTCCCAACAGAGCAAAAATCTCACCGCTCATTGAGGCCTGAAAGCAAGTTTACAAACCCTGCCGCGACTTTAGATAGCAGGCCGGGGCGCGTATATTTTATTAATCTGTACGAATCGGGCAATGTCCCGATTTGGCGCTGAGACAAAAAAGCAAAATAAAGCTAATCTAACCTAACCTGACCAACCTAACCTACCCTAACCTATAGCCTAACTAACCCATCCTAACCTTACCTAACCCATTTTCTATGTTCATAGTGTTTTCTTGCCTTTTTCGTTGCTCTGGACTTTTACATGGAGTTAGATGGAAAAGTGCCCGATTCGTATAGATTAATCAAATACGCGGCCGGGGCCCCCAGCGAGCATTGTTTTTTCGAAATGGGGCAGGGTTTGGTCAGGTTCAGATAGCTGTAGGAAAAGAAAAAAACATTTTTTCTGCGAGTGCAGGGCCCCAATCGGGCATTCTTGCACAAAACACTCTCTGCCATCTAAAGTTGCGGCAGGGTTTGTAAAAACGCGACCGGGAGTTCACTGGAATAGCAGTAGGCACTTGGAGTGAGAGGGGGCGGAGGCGGACAACCATCAGCGCCTCTCCATGGGCGGTGGCAACAGTTGGAATTAATTCAATTATGTACTTATCAAATGCCGGTTTTCGCTCCTCGGGGGATTAAACTGATTTGGGTCTGTTATTTTGACGTTTCAGAATGAATAAAAAATAGTTAGAACTGCTTAGCGGACGGTTGAAAATCACTGGAATTGCAAAATCACAGGAATTGGCACTGGAATATAGGTACAGGAACGCAAGATGGGATTTCTCGGAGAACTCTTATATATTTCAGCGTTGGTGTTTTTTTCGATTTCCCACAATTCCAGGATCGGCCCAGATCGCCGGTATCCGTCGAAAAAATATAAAATAACTGGTTTACCCACTGGCGTGGAGAGCTTTTGGGAGAGCGGGGGCACTGCTGCAACAAAAGCGCACATGTGACCTGATTCTAAGCGTCGCAGGTGCAGTACGTCTGTGGCCCCAGGCCCCAAAAAAGCGGGGTCTGACGCGGCAACCCAGCCGGAGCCCAAGGGCATAGCGACCCTTGGGCTCCGGCTGGGTTGCCACCATAGGAGGTTTGTGGGACAGACTGACACAAAAGATGGGACAGAGCAGTGCCCCTGGACAGAGTCACATAAAAAGTGTTCCAAAATGTTCAGAATGAACCCTTTCCACCTTTGGTAAGCCCGTGATATGGAGTTCCAAAGATGTCCCAATCGGAAACATGTTATTTAGAGTGTAGGCCTTGACATTTCAACAAAATCCCGTTCACGGACAATTTTCCATGCACTGCAACTCACCGGGACACAGAAATACGCTAAATTTGTGCAGATATGAACGGACAGACTTTGCCGAATTGGACTGCCGAAAAATGCACCACCCCACAACGCGTTCCTGTCACAGAAGACAACATTTGGTAGGCGTGACTGATGATAATCAAAAGAATTAGCCCCGAAACGCACCAGCCCCCTGCAGCCAACGCTGCCGAGTCCTGCTGCCAACAACCGGCTATTCCATAACCTTTTATTCTGGATCAAGTCCAGGAATAAACTCCTGCTAGTTTCACGAAAAATGCAAACTCATTCCATGCAGGGGTGAAAAGTGAAAAGAAAAATGTCTGGCAATGACAGTTTGATTTCCGTCCAGCCCAGAATGCGAAACAAAGGATAAAATTATCATGTTTTTCCTCACAATATTATTGCTGGTTAGAGTCACAGGCATAGACTTTCCATTGAGATATGTTTTCTCTAATAATCTAGCACAAATCAACGAATTAAATTTAAACCCTCCAATTTGAAACCGCAGGTCTAAAATTTGCTGCAAGGGCGAACGACAGGCCCAACAAAAAGAATTATTAAGACACAAGGCAGTATGAAAAGTGGCGGCAAAATTAATGCTATTAAAGCGTGCACAAGGCATTCGTCCGTTTTTTTAGCAAAAACTGGAGAGTCGACATCAAACTAGCTTCCGCGGGCAAACATCGGGGTTGAACGACCACCCAAATTATTCCTGTTTAAGCATCATTTTAATAAGTTATTTCATTCACAGATTAATAAAAAGCTGTACTCCACAACCTCCGTCCCCACCATCCCCTCCCCTGGGTTTCAAACATCGTTTACACGCCGGGGGATGGGAGCAAAAAGGAGAAGTTGGAATTAAAGTATGTGCGTAGGGGCGATCTTTACAAAAAGGTGGTGGACCACCAATAGGGGGTTTAAGGGGGTCGAGGCAACAAATGGTTTATTGACCACCAATATTGTTGTTTTATAAGTGTTTGTCCCTCTCCCCAGGGTATTCCCCAGGTAATTCAAACATGGGGGAACCCAAAAGTAGCAACCGGGAGAACAAAAAATGCGTAAACTACACCTTTTCACTTTCAGGTTCATGAATGTTAGCTGCTTGATTTAAATTGGCTTCTGAGAACTGCTTGATTTATGTCACCTTTAAGGTCGAAATCAGGTGGTAACTTATTCCACTCTCTGATCGTGCGAGGAAAGAAAGAGTTCAGAAGTATTTTTGACTTAATAAGAGGATAGTCAAACACGAAATTATGAGTATTGCGCCTGGCTGCTGAACGCGGCCTGAACATATCTGGGATTTTGATTTGATATTTCCCTTTGAGAATGCTCTTAATGATTGTGAGCCTTCTGATACTCCTTCTGAGGGCCAGGGAGGAGAGCCCAAGTTTTTCTGCTCTAGTTTTTATGCTAGAATATGGGGAGAAATCATTGGTAATAAATCGTATCGCCAGCTTTTGAACTTTTTCAAGTATCTCTATGTGTGACTTCAGCATTGGATCCCACACACTGCATGCATATTCAAGTATGGGCAGCACTGATGTCATATATGCATTAAGTTTAACTGTTTCAGAAGAGTCCCTTAAATTTCTCATCATTACTCCAAGCGATTTCTTAGCTTTTGAGACAACGTAATTAATTTGTTCATTCCAATTTAGTTCTGATGACATGATTACTCCGAGATACTTGAAAGAGTTCGTTTCAGGGATTGCGGTTGAATATATCTCATAGGTTGTTGTGCGGATGTATGGATTGCTTGCGGAGCCATGCCCACCTCGAGCGAACTTGATGAATGCACACTTATCAACATTTATTGACATTTTCCACTTATTGATTGATTGATTATAATTTTATTGTCGGAGTTTCCTCCTCTCAATAAACACGGTTAAACAATGTAATCAGTGATACAATAGTTATGCAATGGACAATGCTATACAAAATCCGGAGAAAGCATGTAAAATCATGATCAGGTAAATTATTAATGACAGCATATTGTGCTACAATATATCAAGACTTGCATTTCAAAAGGCCTGATTTTCAAGGCGCTTCAAAAGAATGTCCAATCTCAGTGGAGCTTCAAAAATGTCAGCAGGGAGGGAATTCCATTCAGCTATGGATCTACCCAAGAAGGAAAACTTCCCCACATCCTTTCGAGAGGGCCACAACCGTATCTTAAAGTTGTGATCCTTTCGAGAGAGATAAGTCGGTGGTGAAATTAGAAGCATATCTTCCCACCCTCCATCTTTTGCGAGAATCTGAAGTAGCCCGGACAGACGAAAAAATTTCCTTCTTTCACGTAGTGTTTTCCAACCCAACTTCGATATCATATCCGTCACACTACTCTGACGTCTGTAGTCCCCCACAACAAAACGAGCTGCTCTGCGCTGAATCTTTTCCACAGCTGTAACATGCGTGGCAATCCAAGGATCCCAGACTGTTACAGCATACTCCAAGACAGGCCTTACAAGACTAATATATGCCAGCTCCCTGATGTCTTTCGGGCATTTTCTGTAATTACGTTTCACAAAATAGAGGGCCCTATTGGCTTTCGCCGTTACCAGTTGGACATGCCCCGCCCAATCCAGCTTGCGATTGAACTTCACTCCGAGATATATGATTTCGTCCTGCGGGGGAAGAGACCTGACCCCGAGTGTGTACTGGGAATCGAAAGCATTCCTTTTGGATGAAAAGCGGATAAAATTGCACTTTTCCTGATTTACAATCATCGATGATTCCGAGCACCAGCTCATAACATTGGTCAGGTCATCCTGCAAAATAGCGCAATCATCAAGATTATTTACATGTTTATAAATGATGCAGTCGTCGGCGAACAAACGAATACGTGACTTCACATGCAATACTAGGTCATTAACATGTATAATGAAAAGCAGTGGGCCCAAGATGCTGCCTTGTGGTACCCGGAAGTGACCGGCAGTGGATCAGAAAGATGGCTACCCACTCTAACTGACTGCGATCTGCCTTCAAGGTATCCTGCAATCCAATTAACTGTTGTTTTATCGACCCCAAGAAATGCTAATTTATTGACTAACAGCCTATGGCTAACAACATCGAAAGCCTTAGAAAAGTCAATGGCAACAGCATCTACCTGGATTCCGGCATCTAGAGCGTCTGAGATGTCCTGCGAAAATGCAGTGAGTTGCGTCGAGCAAGAGAACCCTGGTCGGAAGCCGTGCTGTGCATTCGAAAGTAGTCTGTTCTCGGCAAGGAAATTTCTGATGTGCTTCGCAAGGAAGAACTCCAATATTTTTGAACACGTATTTAAAAGGCTAATTGGACGGTAATTTGCTGGGTCAGAACGGGTGCCTTTTTTGAAAACAGGGACCACGATAGACCGCTTCCAACTTGCCGGCAGTTCACCTTGACGAAGGCTGGTATCAAATATGAGTTTCAGAAATTTTGATACGACATGAGGCGAGAGTTTAAGGAATCTGATTCCCGCTGGACCCTGACCTTCACTCTTTTTTGTTTTCATTCTCACGATTCGGTCTGCTATCATTTCTTCAGATATGACAGGAGCTCCGCATGGGCTAAAAAAGGGTCCGTCAGGTGTGGCTGCTGGGTTCCCTTTGAGAAAAACTTTTGAGAAAGTTTTATTCAAAAGATTGGCTTTCTGCAAGGAGTCTGTTATCAGGTCGTCTGAATCTCCGCCTGCGAGCGTTGGAACATCAGCTCCAGCCCTCTTCCGAGTCCCGTTAAATCGCCAAAATTTTCCAAGATTATCACGCTCGAGCGTAAACGAAGCGAGATACTGAGCCAGAGCCCGGTATTTCAAATTATTGTATGATTTCAGTGCAGAGTCGTACGCTCGCCTGCCCTGTTGGGAACATTTCCTTTTCCTAAACAAGGCACGAAGGCGTCTTTTCTGCAGCTTTAAGGCACAAGTAAACCACGGCGGTCGAGTTGATTTCCGAATGACCTTTTTGGGAATGTACGTTTCCTTAGCGTGTTCTACCATGCCACTGAACTCATCCCAAAGGGCGTTTACTGTGATATCTGGTACACTTGACAATTTCAAAAATCCAACATATGCGTCTAAGAGGAACCCAGTCATCCCCTCCAAATCAGTCTTGTTATACAGGAAAACAGACTGTTTCTCATTTGCTGGCAAAGCCTTTTTGAGGCAGAGAGAAAGTACAACCAAACTGTGGTCTGAGATGCCATCCTCCACATCAGAATTCAAGACAAGATCTCGCGGTCTGACCAGTGACACATCCAAAAGGTGGTTGCCTCTTGTGGGAACCCTTGTACACTCAAACAGGGAATACTTGTTTGCAAGAGACAGAGCTTTCCTATTCATGGGCGCTCCGTACGCGGGATCAGGAGCCACCTGATTTCGCCCCCAGCGGACGTCAGGAAGGTTGAGATCGCCCAGCAATAGGAGAGGTTTATCCGCATGCTTTAGAAGCTTAAAGCGTCCAAACAGTTTTCAATGGCACCAAAAAACTCAATACCCGTGGAGAAGGGGACGATAAGCAACGAGGACATGGAGAACCCATGGGTTTTCCGGTCCCCACACCTTGCACAAAATAAATTCAAAACTTGAGTCAGCGTAAAGCAAAGTACAGTCAGGGAAGAGACCATTAAAAATTCCGCCACCAGAGCAGTTTCTGTCATGGCGAATGATTTGAAAGTTGGCCGGAAATATTTCAGCATCATTGATTTCCGGTGCAAGCCAACTCTCCGTTCCTGCCACCAGCGCCGGAGAATGAAACTCAACGAGCGAGGCAAATTGAGCCACCTTATTTTTCAGGCTGCGAAAATTACTTATCAAGACTGTTAGTTCACCCGTTTGCCCTGCTACAACTCCACTTTGCTTACGCTGTGCAGTCCCACCTTTACTCGATGCAGTGACGCTGGTTGGTCGGGTCAGCGGGGCAGTGTTAGGAAACTGTGTACTTACCACCCCAGAACCTCTAAAAAAATCTTGGCCAAGGACTGGGATCCATATCTGTTGAGATGGATTCCATCCTTCGCCCAACAATTCTCCAAGTCAAGATGATAATTAGAATCCAGGAAATAGACATCATTAAATGTGTGACCAAATGCAATTGACAATTCAGAACTTACTATATTATTAAGGTTTTCAATTTCTGGCAGTGGCCGGTGACGCAGACCGACAATTCCGGACAGCAGGACAGGAACATCAGGGTAGAGCTCCTTGCAACGAGCAGCCAATCTGACTAACTCGGATGCAATCTCCTCTTCCGAGTATATTATTATTATTATTATTATTGACAAATACTGTCACAAATTACTGGTGACAGAACAAATACACAGAGACTTCGTACCAGTAACGCTTGCGTCAAAGCATCAAAAGAATAAAAAGCGGCATGATGAAAAACACTACACAAAAAACATCGCAGCAAACACAAAATCATTGTTATATAAAAAGGAGAGAAAAATTCATATCTGAGGTGCGACGCCGAGGGACTTGCGTGCATGCGTTATAAATTTCGAACTCGACGGAAGCCTATTCCAGTCCCTGATGGTTTTAGGGAAAAAGGAATTGAAGATCACATTACTTTTAAAAATTGGCGTTGAAACAGCGAGGCCATTATCTGTTCTGCGTTGAGTTGGTTTGATAGAATAACAGCTCGGCAAACTGAAATTAAGGGATTGGGAAAGAATGTCGCAGAATAAATTCAGTCTATGCACTTTCCGCCTGGTAGCCAGTGGATCAAGACCTATATCATGCAGAAGTTTTGTGACGCTAACATCGCGGGAGAAGCGACCTGTAATCATACGAGCCGCTCTCCTCTGAATAACTTGAAGTTTGGAAATAAGCTCCTGACTAGATGGATCCCAGACAGCTCCAGCATATTCGAGGATTGGCAAGACAAGGGACAAATAAGCTTTTAACTTGGCCTTTTGAGAGGAATAACGCATGGTCCTCCCGATGAATGCGAGTGTGCGATTTGCTTTTAAACTGGTGAAGTTAATGTGATGTTTCCAGGTTAAGTCGTGAGAAATAACGACGCCAAGGTATTTGAAAAGGCTAACATTTTCGATGGGCTGGTCATTTATCAGATAAGTTATATCTCTGCAATCAGCTGCAGATGAGCGGTTGCAGAAAGCCATGGATTTGGTTTTTGTTGCATTAATTCGCATTCCCCAAGCGTCACACCACAATGAAACCTGGTTGAGATCAGACTGAAGATGCGCGCTGTCCTCGGGGGAAGTCACGACTCTGTAAATTACGACATCGTCCGCAAATAGCCGTATACTAGATTTTAAGTTGGCAGCAATGTCGTTAATGTATATCAAAAAAAGAAGTGGGCCGAGAACACTACCTTGAGGAACACCAGAAGTGACGGGAGTTTCATCAGAGATAGATGTAAGAACCGACACCATTTGGGAACGATTCGTCAAAAAGCTTGCAGTGAGCTTTAAAGCAAACGAGGGAAACCCCATTAATTTCATTTTATTTAAGAGTTTCCCATGCGGCACCAAATCGAAGGCCTTTTGAAAATCAAGAAATACAGCATGTGTGCTTTGTCCCCTGTCCATGTTCCTGGCAATTTCGTCAACTAGAAGTATAACCTGGTTCTCACATGACATTTTTTCACGGAAACCAAATTGATTTGGGTGGAGAATTTTATTGCTATGAAGGAATTTGCGAATAAAAGTTGCAAAGATTTGCTCAAAGATCTTAGAACAAATGCATGTGAGTGAGATCGGGCGGTAACTGTCAGGCCGATTCGAAGGCATATCTTTCTTTTTGATAGGAATCACAAGGGCACGTTTCCAATCTATGGGCATATCTCCAATCAGAAATATTTGGGAAAAGAAAGGAACCAGAGCTACGCATAATGACGGAGCCAGTTCTTTTAACAAGCGACCCGGCAACCCATCTGGCCCCATGGCCTTCTTGGGGTTTATTTTCTTCAGGAGCTTATACACCCCCGGGATTTGAATGGAGGGAATTGACCAGGCAGCATCATCCATGTCAGCAGATTCGTCGGAAATTCGGTCGATGGGACTTCTTGCTGAGAACACTCCAGAGAAATATTCATTTAAAATGGCAGCAATTCCAGGTGCATCTGACACCAAAAGCCCATCAGTTGAGATAAGCGGTGGCACTGCAGTGCCACCTTTCATGGACTTAACATATTTCCAAAACTTGCGGCAATAGTTGTCTTCAAGGGAACTATTTATAAATGAATAAAACAACTTCGAATTTAAGTCTGCACATTGGGTACGAAGATTTTCATAGGCGTCGCGGTCAAATTGCATGCCGCTGCGCTTGAGTTTCGAGTGGGCATGCCTCTTCTTTTGAAAAAGCTTGTTTAGCTTAAAGTTGACCCAGGGATACTTTGGACTAATTTTAACCTTTTTGGTTGGGAGGGAGTCCTTTATAGCTAGAAGTGTGTTTTTAATCGTTAGCCAATTTTCGCTGACAGAGCGACAACGGATCAGTTCTGCATGGAACAGCGGGTTTGTCAACAGGGTTTGGTTTAGCGTGAGCCAGTCAACCGCAGAATAATTAATGAAAGTTTTGACAATTCTTTTCGGGTTTTTAGGAAGTTTCATTGGAAGGGAGAGGAGCACCGCTTCATGGTCTGAGATGCCTGGGACAACGGTAATCTTTGGGGCTGGGCAATCAAAATTAATCATGGCCACATCTAAAAGGGTGCGGGTAGTGGGAGTGATCCGCGTCGGCTCCTTCACTAATTGCTGGAAACTGAATGTGTTAATTAATTCCTCAATGCATCTGTCATTGTTGTTGAAGGGCATTGGGGCAGTCAGCGTGGAAATTTGGCTCAAGGTCGAAGCAAAATAATTTGGGGAATTCGTGTCACCGCAAAGTAGTATTTTGTGACCCAATGAAAAGTGATTTCTTACCGAATCAAACAGATCTGTGAGCAGCGGGCTATCAGCTGGGAGTCCCGGGGGTAAATAAACAGCTCCCATAAAAATTTTAAGGTGATCAGATACGTTAATAGCGCACCAGATTATCTCAAGGAGACTGTCATTGCTCAAGAACGATTCGCAACTGTGACATGTTATGCTTTCGTGGACAGCGATGAGGACACCGCCCCCGCGCCGCCCACCAGTTCTATCGCACCTATAGACTTCAAAGTCTGACGGAAATACTTCGGCGTCGTTCACGTCGGGCCTCAACCAGGTTTCGCTTAACACTAAAATTCCTACGTTTTTGGCCTTTACTAAATTCATCAACTCGACCCTTTTGTCCAAGGACATAATGGACTGACAATTAATAATGGCAAAAAGAATATCATTGCGAACGCTAATATCAGAAGAAATGCTAATTACAGATGATTTACAAGGGGAAATTATACCTTGTGTTGTGGTGGGGTGCGCAACTGTAACATCATTGTGGGATTGACAAATAGGCTTATCAGTGGGGGCAACAATAGGGTTGCACAGATGACACAGTGTTTTAGAACTAATTTTTGACTCCCCTGCAGTCCCTTTATCAAAAACAGGCAATGTTTGCACTGAGGTAAATACTTCCTGAACTTCGGTTGGAGTTGTTTCTCCTGAAAGTTGTTCATGAAAGTTGCTGTTGCAGTGTGTCAAGACAGAGGCAAAAAGATCTTTCGCAGGTGCATGCGGGGTTGCCAAATTTGTGAGAGTCACAACCGGATCTTTAAAAAAATTAGTGTTGTCACAAGTCACATCGCCCTTTTCATGTTCAAAATCAAAATGCTCAATTTGAGTGGAAATAAAACTGGTCGAAAAATTGACGTTTGGAACTGACAAAAAAGACAAAGGAATTCGGTGATTGCGATCGTTGGGATGTCTGCAGAGGCTGTTCTTTTGGGGGGTTGATTTATGGGTCTGGATCCCAATATGCCCATCCAAAGACTTAACTAAAGTCTTATCTAAACTTGAGGCAGTGCACGACACTCCAGCGCTTCCACTTTGCGGCCTTGATGCATGATCTCTCGTTTGTGTTTTGGAGGCAATCACACCTTTACCAAAGTCATAATAATATTGCAATAATAATATTGCATCCAGTTGTTAGTACCTGAGTGGCATATTATGTTGCGAGGCACTGTACAGACGTAGTCCCCTATGAAAGGCAATACTTTATGTATGTGAGCAATTTTTGCGCCTGGAATACAGATAACATGCTCACCCACGCCCCTCAGCAGGCTGTCTCCAATTATCACAGTTTCTATGGCCTGACCATCTGTAGGAACAGAGACAAGAACCTGCTTGTCCAACGAAGGAAGACACCGACGTCGCACATTTGAATCATTCATTCCAATGGGTAGAATTGATGTGTTTTTTCCACGGATTTTCTCGAAGGACGCAGACGCTGAAGGTGAAGCCAATGTTCTCCTCGGTTTTCCCCCCACGTGCTGGCCTGCAGAGGATACAGCTGGTGCCCTACTTTTCTTCCAGCCACGTTTCACAACAGGGGTGAAGGAAGCATCAACGGTTGGAAGAGCACTGTGGTTTTGCACTGCACTGCACTGTCCTCCATCCAAGTTGATGGCAAGTGGCGCTTGGGCTGGTGCACTTTCAGCTGAACGCTTTTTCTTTTTTCCAAGGCCAGATGTTGACTCTGACAGATTTATAACCTGAACAGGATCCAAGTTCCCCTTCGGTTTTGGCTTTCCTTTGTTTTTCTTGGATTTTCCTTGCGGAACTGCCGCTGAGCACGAAGGGACCCCAGCGAGCGGGCCAGCAGCTTGGGTTGAGCTCTCAGCCTCCATGGAAGCTGGTACGGAACCGCAGGGCGGACACTGATTTTCGACCACTGGGACTGCAGGTTTGAATGCTGCCTTGATATCCCTGACGATATCTTCCAGCAGAGCAATTTTTGACAGAACTTTTTCATCTTGGGGAGCAGCCAAAGTCGGGATCGTACAGTCCACTGCTGATGGTTGTGGCCGACCAATCTGCATTTCCCTTAGATTTTTCAGATCAAGTTCGAATGACCGAATATCACTGAACAGTCCAGAGACCTGCAACCCGATGCGATCTACAGCCTCGGTGGTTGCGGACAAAATGGCTTGGCTGTTAGCCATTAGTTCCAAGTAATCCAGTCTTTCTCCGAGCTTTTCGGCAGAATCTTCAAGCTCAACTATTTTTGACAAGCTTCCGGAAGGCAAGACGTCCACGTGATCAATTGTTCCAGCAGAAACCGGTGGGGCCACGTTTAACGGAAGTGAAGGCTTGGGTGGTGCCAGCATTCGTTGAAGTTTAGCTGTACAGTTGCGGCACAGCCAAAATGGTACTGTCGTCTCTTCCGGAATGCCAATACACTCGAAGTGATGCCATGCCTCGCATCCACAGCAGCGAAGCAGGCTGAGCCAGGTTCAGTGTTACTCCTTCTGCCGAACATGCATTCTCCCTCCTCCTCGAAGCAGTACAATTCAGTTGACATGGTGGTGCCACGGAAGTGTCTTCACAAGGCTTCTTGTTAGTCTTGTGTCTGCGAATTGGAACGCTCAGTTATATCAACTGAGGAACGCAGACTTGGCACTGACAGATCCAGTGAGCAGTCCAGGAATGGGATAAGGAAAAAGTGATCCGCGGGAGATCTGTCAATTGGCCTTTAACACTGATGGAGCGAGCTGCTAGGCAGAAATAGGGCACCGGCCATGATCCATGAAGTTGGCAACATTTCAGGTGTCTGAATGGCGTGATTACCGGTGATATGAACCCCAACGACACTGTAGACACTTCACAGTCGCCGCAATCAGGAGAGACCAGCGAGCCGCTAGATGAAGATGATATCAAACGTTCACCTGACTGTACCACAGAAGGAAAAACAGTCGCTTCCTTCCAAAGCAGAGACAGAACTCAACTGGACGAACTTAGAACACCATGTACTGATTGCAATTAGGTCATGTTTCAGGAGATCTGTGTCCTCGTCATTGTGGATGTCCTTATACAAAACAATGTCGTCAGCGTATAATCTTAAGTTGCCTCTAAGCCCTTCAGCGAGGTCGTTCATGTATATCAAGAATAACAGAGGACCAAGTGCACTCCCCTGAGGTACCCCAATGTTTATGCTGACATGTTCGGTAGAAGTTGAATTGTCATATTTAATTTCAGATGAGCGCCCATTGAGGTAGGAATGGATCAGCATGCAAAGCATTGGTGGGACGCCTGAAGCTCTGAGTTTATGCATTAGCAAGTGGTGTTGGACAGAGTCAAACGCTTTTTTCAGATCAATAAAAATTGCATGCACAGGTGTATTCTTGTCGAGACTGTTGGCCACGTCAAAGGTGAATTCGAGCAACTGAGTCTCAGTGACATATACAAACCAAACAGACATAGTCAATACAAAAAAACAGCAACTGGAGAAGTGATGTAAACTTATAAATCTCAGCTAAAACGTATGACAGCCAAATTTTACAGACAAATTTAGAATAGTGTGGTAAATTTTGTCTGTAAAATTTGGCTGTCATACGTTTTAGCTGAGATTTATAAGTTTACATCACTTCTCCAGTTGCTGTTTTTTTGTATTGACCATGTCTGTTTGGTTTGTATATGTCACTGAATTGATCTTGTTTGCCTATTTATTGAGAGGAGGAAACTCCTACAATAAAACATTTAATCAAATCAATCAAATCAAATTCTTTGCCATTTTTTGTTTTATGTATAAGCAAATGTATTAAAAATGTTTGTTACGTTTACCTATCTTTTTATATTTTGGAGATATTTTAAGCGTATACCTACAAACAAATATTGGACTTTCGCATATATTTTAGCGCTATATTTTTAGCATTTTGTATTCAAACCTAATTTATTTTTCGATTATCAAGTTTTTACATTGATTTGTATCGAAATATTGATATCTCTCAATAGAAAAATTAATTTACCTAACTCACCTATAGGGACATAAATGTATGAGCACTTCCAAACCTGCAGCCTTGAAAATTTCAAATCAATCAATCTTTATTAGCTCCACAAATAGATTGTTTGGTGGAGAAAAAAAAAAAAAAAAGAAAATAGATTGTAAAAATGTCAGAAGGGCGAAACTTTTTACATGGTAGAGCAACACAATGGGAGAGCAACAAACCGATTGAACAGAAAAATACTGGCAAAATAAGTAAAAACAATGACAAATCAAAATGCTTACAATTCGGTGGCAAGTCCGCCACTAAATCGGGACCATGTTTCAAAACTGAGAACAGGAAAAATCTGAAAACTGCTGTTTTGCCCGCCCAAGAGGTGTTTTTGGGCGTTTTAAAAAGTTTCGCAAGTTTTTAATTCCTGCAGTGTACGCTTGAGTATAAATTCCTACTTAAAATTAATTTAATCACATAAAAGTGAAATGGAGAAGTGATGCTGAACCGCAACGATGAATATTCAGACGGCAAAAACGATTGAAGTGCACGTTAAGGCGGCTGTAATGGCCGCGCAGCCCAAGCAGAGAGAGTGTTGGAGGCCGAAGGCCGCAGGGGGCGAAGCCCCCTAGTTTAAAAAAACTGCAATATTTTAAAATATTCTCCAGATATCTTTAGGTATAATTTACATTTTACTTTTATTTTTTTAATGTGATGTATTGTGTTATGATCGCTATACGGAAAACTTATCAGTTATCCAAAATGAAATGTAGTGCCGAATCATGCGACAAAAAGATCACAAATTGATCCCCTGATGCTCTACGAAATTTTAAACGAACACAAATCATAGAAAATATAGAAGCTGGAGGCGACTGCGGAGTTAATCATGAGGAGTTGAGATCCAAATCTTGCTGTTAGTTCCTGTGGTGCGCAGCTTCATTTAGCATTTAGAATTTTGGATCGAAAAGTCTCCTTCATCCTTTCACTGTTGTTGGAAAAAGGGAAAAACCATTGCTTTAAAAAAAATTACGTTACGCACAATACGCCTGAAACAACCAGAAACGTTTCTATGTTCGAAATGTTGTTGCGCGATGATTTTATTTACCTCAAAGATTTTGAAAAGCGTAGATTTCCAAATCGGATAGCCCAAATGCATGCCCATACCACGCTTTGAAGAATTGATGATAACAACAGCCATAAATACACCACCCCAATAATCGTTACGGTCTCTACGTTGCACCAAGATGACAATGTTTGGGCATCGTCGAATTCAGCTTACAACCAGGTTTCACTCCCAACTACAAGATCAGGATACATGACTTTCGTTGCAAAAAGCATTTTCACGATAAACATGCAAAGGGAAGACTACACTACAAAGAGCAAAAATTTGGATCCGATGATGAATTGAAGCATACGGCAACATTCGGGTGTTCTTCATGATCTTCGATGAGCCATAAGCTATACTCGTACGAATATTCCTGCGCATTCATCAATTGACCGCATGGAAAAGGGTCCAACGATTTGTGCTGAATTGCACCAACATTTGCTTTCAGGTCGAATTTGTGCTGCCTTAATTTATACCACACTCGTCTTTTGCTGTTTTCTAGCAATTCTTGCCACATCTTTGTGCACCGACACATAGGAATGTAATTTTTCATCAGCCTGCGCGATATCCCTAAAATGGTCCTTGGTGGGGCAAAATGAACCACAGCGGGTTCATAACAACTGCTTCAGAGCAAAATGGACCACAGTGTCTTCTTGCAGGCATAAATTGAATTTCCGTATTTTGCCGTCAAATTTCGGTCTCTGCAACTGCAACCCAAGCCAGCAGAGCGATTTCCACACCGAACAGCGTCGAAAATGAATCAGAAACGAGCCGTTTCAGCAGGGGAAAACCAGCAGCGGGAGAGAGGGGGACATTTTTGTGAAACGCCCACCGCCAATCCAGCTTCAGCGGCGATCGAAGATCCCTTCAAACCAATTTCCTGGGACCCCCTTTAGTCGAAGCTAATTGGGTTCCTCAGCGGCCAATCAAATTGTAGCTGCACGTCCCTGCTACATTGGGTAATCTGTAATGGCTGACAGAGTGAGACTTGGATTATATGCGAGACTCGTTGGAGCAGAGAGCAGGAGCTGCTGTAGTGCGGGAGCGGATAACATGGCCTGTTCTGTTCGTCTGTTCGCTGGAGGAACGCAGGGAAAACATAAAAGACAGGATAATGACTTCATTATTTTTTATACGTGTGCCTCAAGCTTCAGTTGACGGGGTTTGGGCAGGCCCCGGGACGTCAAGCCCTCACCGTTTCAGTGCGCACACAATTCAATTCTATTCAGAAGATTGGCATAAAGCGTTCGACATGGTTCTGCCATCAGCACAGCCCGACATCACTGCAGGTTTGAATCAACGCCAGGTCAACGGTAGTCAGTGGTGGCAGTGGTAATGGTGTGTTCATTCAAATGTAAAATTATCCCCGTCAAAAAAAAGGTTGAAGCGGGTAACGTAGCAGTGAAGGAGAGAGATGGCCGCGTTTAGCACTGCAGCTCCTGTGCAGCATTCAGTTCATTATGCAATTAGGTTGCCAGTTTCCATAATTGCGTCCCTCAGGGCCCTCTCCCCGCCCTGCGTCACTGTATTCATCGCTCAAATTACAACACAGTCTGCAGTGAAATTCTCCAGGAGGCAGCACGGTCGATGCCAGGAGGCATGGCAACCCCAACCCTGATCCACCAACAAAGGAGCCCAGCCCACTTCGGATGGATTTCGCCACAATTTCGAAGCAAGGAACGCCAATAAAGTTTTTCGGTTGCTGGTTGCGGTCCAGGAATTTCAGTTTGAAGCAGTGTCGAACGCGGGCAGGGCTGGTCGGTGTTGGGTTGTGCGTCAAGTTGATGAGTTTCAGTGCAAATTAGCCAAGGATAACCTTCTCCCAATGAGTG
>JASGXE010017566.1:0-11168 GCA_030068105.1 Sinentomon sp. SZTP_YWyxl
TGAAGTGTGAGAGGGATAGACACAAAAGAAGCTGTAGGGCCTAATTTCTGGAAAATTTGATCAACTATACCACTTGCATTTGTTACTTCCCCAGCATTTTCACTTTATTACTGCAACCCTAAACTCCAAATCACAACATCAAAAGGACAGGCATGCATATGCAGACATGACAAACCCCACTGCTTTTAAAATTATTACCTATGCCCCTCATGATACAGTCCTTTGTAAAAAAAAATCTTGACAGCATCAATAATTGGGCTGAATGATCTGCTGGTGGACTGGTTTTCAAGTAAACATGTTGAAATGTTGAAATGGAATTAAAATTTGAAAATCTTGATTGATAGGTACCACCAAATTTCTTGAATTTAAATTATGAATTTGAAATTATGATTAGGTAATAAAACAAAAAAAAATGAAAAACAAGCCAATTGAAGTTGCATTTGAAGTTGGCTTTTCAATGCATAGGTATTTTTTGTTGATACCCAGTCCCTTAGGTGTGAAGGGCGCAAAGGGTGCAGAGCCCTGCCTTCACAAGGGGCGCCCTCCTGCCCTGAACAGGCGCCCTCCTGCCCTAAATGCGCGCCCTTCTTAACAAAATGCGTGCCCTCCTGCCTTGAATGTGCACCCTCTTGCCCAAAATGGGCCCCCCTGTCTAAAAATTCGTGTGCTTCTGACCACTGCTTACTTGCAAGTGAAGGACAATGGCTGCCTCTGTCTGTCTCCTTTTATGCTCAAAGAGATTTTGTTGGCCTTGGTCAGTGGGAGGAGCTTGTTACCAAAATTCTTTACCCAGTTCTAAGCCCCACCCACTAATCAAAAGATCTCTCCCTCTTGCAGGTATATAAGGCAGCTGACAAGAAGAAAAATGTCATTATGCATCATCCCTTCATGCAGTGCGGACATCTTCTGGACCGCAGCAATGTACTGATGATTGCCACTTTGCTAAAGCTACAACCTAATTGGAAAGTGCATTCTATGCCACTTCGCTTTGTTAAAGTCTATCTAATTGGAAAGTGTATTCCAATAAGCTTTGGATCTTGATTTTGTGAGCAAACTCCACTGTGGAGCTGGGTCGATTGTGACTGCCCTCTTTTTTTTTTTTTTTTTTACCCTCCAAAGAATGAACATTGGTACCTGGTTGGTTAAAGCAGTTGGCACACTCGCAGGCTTTGGTAGGTGCTGAAATTAAGGTCTGTTAAAAGGTGAAGGTTCCAAACAAATAAAAGTATTGATACCAGGAATTGAAATGGCTCCATTGGCGATAACATAGTGTAAGTAGTGTTTTCCTTCAGCAGAAATAGCCGCACCTCTTAGGGTCAAACCCTGTCGCCAAAACCTCGTCAGGCACATGCCCTGAGCTTCAGCAGGACTATCCACTTGCACTTTTTCCCTACCTGCCTTATGCTTACGCCAAGAAAAGATGGCAAGCTCAGGATGACAAGCACAACCTATCTTCTTTTTTGCAGGTAGGATATGTTCTCAACAAAATAAGGCCTGAAATATGTGCCCCCGATTGAGAGACTTGCCCTGCCGTTGACTTTGGTGCCCTACATTCCAGCGGAGCGCCCTGCCCTCTGAAATTTCTGGCTAAGGCACTGATACCTAAATGACAAGAATGGATGAGAATCACGCCATGGAAAGTAGCAAAGATTGATTATTGCAAGGCTTTGAATAATTAATTCCAATTTCATGGCGGTCTCTGAAATCTGGACTGCCGGACCGGACCTGAGATGTAGGTAGAGGTCAGGTTAGTTTAACATAGGCCTGTTCGGCAGTCCGTTTTTCAGTACCATCCAATTTCAGCAGAAAATTAAGAACTTGGAAAAAGGAAATCGTACTATAGAGTTGGAAATTACTGAATTCATAAAACGACGGTAGAGCTACCTCAACATTCCTGCAAAAACAAAGGCAGGTATCAAGCAGTTACACAAGCTAACCAACAATAAACTCATGCTTTACTTACTTTTGGCATTCCTGCAAATCTGAAGTTTGTTGCCAAATCCAATGCCTTGGTAGAAAATGTTGTGAAACAAGTTCCTGTTCTTTTCACGCTTCATCACAAGCAGGACTCACAACACAATCTTACAAAATACAACTATGGAGGGACCTACTTACGTCACCTGCCAATTTCAACAAACAAAATTAAGAAATAGCTGAAGAAATGGGAACAATCCCAACATGTTAAAGCTGTGCAGGAACAAGAAAAAGCAGAGTATCGGCAATCTCGTCTGTGCATCGATCCATAGATTGAAATAGGCCCAAAGTGGCCTATTGTGGCCAACAGTGGATTGTTACCTAACGCTTGAAAGTTGAAATTACCTGGGTTTATTCTAATATTTTGAAAAACTACCTGAGTGTTGGTATAGGTACCTACTAGTTGTTGAATGGTTTGGAGGGGTCTTCTGACCAGTTCTCGGTTTTTATTTTTATTGAATAAAACTAGAAACTGGAAAACTACAATCAAAAATTATTTCAACCTTTCCATAGTTACAGTAAAAATATCTTTTCAAAATTCAATTCGAGCAATGCCGAAGACTTTCCTCGGTAAATCAGAATGGAAAAGATATGTTTTGATGTAGGTATCTGCCTTGTGAAAAGAAAACGGAGCAACTTCCAATTTGCATTGGTTTATGCTACAAGGGGTCCTGCATTTTGGTTTTCGAACATGAAATCACAATGCAGTATACCATCTTGGCAGCAGGTGCAACACCTCAATTAGTTGAGCTGAGTTTACTTCCAATAATGGAACTGGTGCAGAGATGGTTGCGTTGCAACAAGTTGAAATTGAATATTGAAAAATCCAAAATGATTATCTTCAGTAATAGGCACCGAATACCTGTCGGAGACCACAGATTGAATGTGGATGTCATGGGCCACCAAATTGCAATGGTCAAAGAAGCCAAACTTCTTGGCATTCATCTGGATTGTAGGTTATCTTGGAAGCGGCATGTTGAAGCCTTGTGCAAATTTCTAAACTCCTCAGTATATATGTTTTCAGGTTTAGCAAAGTTTATGCCCAGGGATGCCTTAGTTCAACTTTATTATGCTTTGGTGCACTCTAAACTGCTATTTGGAATTGAAGCTTGGGGATCTGCCTTCAAGAGCACCATTGCCCCACTTTACATCAAGCAAAAATGCATTATTAAAGTAATAATGAAGTTGGATCGAGGCTTCCCTTCCGCTGCTTTACACACCATTTCTGGAATACCATCCCTGTATCATGTTATACTAAATAGACAAATTATAATGACTTTCAGGTATATGAGGCAGGGTTTACAGGTTAGGGATCTGGACCTAAGATGGTATACAAATGATCGTGATTTAAGGAGTCTAGAATCTATGAATCTCCGTCTTCCACAACCACACACGTCCTATGGTAAAATGGCTCCAGCATATAGATTTCCATTCCTGTGGAACTTGATACCTAAAGAAATTAAATTGGAGACTTCTCCATATTTATTTAAGAAGCGTGTCAGTGACTGGCTGCAAAAATTTGAGGTTGACCAAATTGTTAGTCAGCTCTTCAATTATTAAAGTCTGCATTCTCCTGTGTCTAGATGCATAAATTTAAAACGCCTGTCTGATTAACCTTAGCTTGAGATCATTCACCCACAGGTGTACAATGGCCGGGGTAACTCTAGCAATGCTATCATCCCCGGTCACTGTTGCATCAGAAGTTCCCTTGAAAGTATCCTTCTTCGTGCTAAACACACCCATCCAAAAATGCCACAAAATGCAGACACCAGATAGGGTATTTTTTTGCTCCCACTTTTTTGCTTTCTTTTTCTTTTTTTCTCGCTCCCACATCACATGCCATTCCCGGTTTATTATAAATAGGCAGGCCACAAGTATTTCAGTTTTTGCATTAGACCGAATTCTTTTGTAGGTACCAACTTCATCAATCTTTTGTTAATGATATGTCCTTTTCTTTCTTTCCTGAACTTACGGTTGTGTTGCTTCATGCACACTTCCTCATGTTGTCTTTTAGGGTCATATTATTTGTGTCTGTGCGGCATCCACTTTTCCTTAAATACCACTTTTATTGGTGGATTTTCCTGTTTGTTGGTGGTTGCTGAACTTCGGATGATGGAGTCTTGTCACGAATTTTAACTGGGCAAGTGTCGCATGATATTCAACAACGCAACACAACTGTAAGTTTTGGTCGTTTTATATCCCATACAACTGTCGCTGCGAGTTTTTGTTCTTTCAATGAAAAATAATACCCATTTGTGACTTTTAATTAAGAAAACGGCAACCTTTCACGAACTTACTTATTTGAAAACCTGGTAAATAAAATAAAAAAAAATGTAATGCCTAATTTTGCTGCGTCATGTTTGTACCTTCAATGAAAAAATGTGCTCTTGTCATTGCCTAAATGATTGTTGAAAAAATGTTGGTATTAAAAAAAAATTTCATGAACAAGGAAATAAAAAAAAAAAAAAAAAAGCAAGAAAAAAAAAATCAAATCTATAAAACTCATACATACCTACAACTGTCTTCTAGAAAAATGGTCAAACAAACTGCGAAAGCTTAGCGTACTCTACTAAACAAGGCGTGAGACAAGAACCCAATTAACATGAGAGAACATGCAGAAAACCACTGTTTCAGAAATTGCTGCAAGAGGCTGCTGCAACTCCTTGAATAAAACTTTCAGTTCTTGGCGCTTTCTTCTGCGAGTCTTGATTCTCCCTCGCTGTTTTGATTCGGTGTTTGACACGTGGAATGAAAAAGGCACATTTTGGGTTTTTTTTGTGTGTTTCGGTACCAAATCAGGAAATGACTCTGGAATGTCGGTCCAGGCCTCGGAAATGGGCAAAGAACGGCCCAGAAAAACAGAATTGAATCAGAGAAGGAAACGAAAAAGATGCACACACGCAACGTCTTTCGCCTTCCGGGAAAAGATGAGCTGACACAATTTTGACCTTGGTCTTCGGGAGAAAGTTTCCGGTTTTTTTTTTCTTCTGAAAAATCAAAAAATTGACATTCGCTCTTGTGGAAGGGCGGGCATGACCTGTACGTTGGCGAAATGATGCATGTGAAGTTGGCCCATGGATTTGGGAAAAGGATTTTAAAGGAGAGGGATGATATGTGGTACGTGTGCGAAAGGTATCGGACAATGAAATGGTCTTGTGATGGGAAAGGAAAGGGTGGCAAAGGAGGGGTGGTGGCTGGAAATTTGCCAACTTGTGGCGGCGGTGGGGCCATGGTTGATAGGGATGAGTTGCAAAAGGTGGTGCGTGGGGAGCTAGGGGAGTTGAAAGATGAGCTGGCTCGGAATGCTGTGCTGATGCGAGGAGGGGCGGAGACAGGCAGTGGAGGAATGCAGGCAGATGAGGGAGTCTCTAGATAAGAGGGAAGCAGAACTGGCTGCATTGAGGGTTGAGGCCATTACTATTCTCTATCTATGCAAATGATATTTTTAACATAGCTTTGGGAGTAAAACTTGTTATGTATGCTGATGGTGATGACACAAGTCTTTTTTTCCACTCACAGTCTGCCTTGCTTAGTGGACAGACTGAAAGCTGCAATGAGGAGGATACAAAATTGGTTCATTGCAAACAAATTAACCTTTAATGTGGGAAAGACAAATTTCACCATTTTCCATACAAGGCAACAATATGTTGATCCACATGCAGTGCTTTTTCCTAATACGGATCAGCCATTGTGATCATCTCCTTGTGTAAAATTTTTAGGCACCTTGTTGGATGACAATCTGTGCTGGAAAGCTCATGTCAATTCAATTGTCAATAACATTAATCGATATGTTTCTGTAGGCCTATTTGCCAATATTTGCTGTATGGTGCCTCATCCATTATGAGAATGTTATATTGTTCCTTAATTCAGTCTAGGCTTTTATATTATATTGAGTCTTGGGGTTGTGCTTACCGATCAAATGTTGAAATGATCTTTAAGCGGCAGAAATCTTTGATTCGAATTATTTCTTTTGCGGAACCCAGAGCTCACATATCTGGTTTGTTTGTTGAGTTGCAATTGTTAACAATTTATCACCTCATTGCTTACAGGATTGCAATAACTGCTTTCCTGCGACTGCAACATGCATCAGATGGTAGCAGTTGTTTTTCTTTCATGATTGTTCTTTCAGCAGGGTTTCTTGTACAAGGCTGGCTTGCAGAGGTGATCTCTTGAAACCAGCTGTTAGGACGACCCTTGGAAGGAACTCAATTGAATTCAGATTAGCGACTGTTTGGAATTGTCTGCCCTCCTCCTTAAAAGAAATCAAGAATCTCATTCAATTTAAAAAATGTCTCTATTCCCATCTTGTGTTCTTGCCACTGGACACTGTAAATCTGTGGCTCTGGTTTTGAAATACTTAGGCAATTGGCTTCTCTTGGTGTAAAAGCACCTAGGTAGTGGTTTCAGACCTAGGTTTGATTTTGATCGTTGGTTTGTCAGCCTGGGGCATAATCTAACCAGCTTTTTGCTGACACATTGCCCCTGGCTTGTTGGCTCTTTATAGATTTAGTCAAGGTACGCAAACTTAACTCATTGTTTATTCTTTCTTTTATACCATAAATTTTTGGTGCTGTGTTTTTATTCTGATCGCTGCTAACATCAATTTTGTGCGTTTTCATCAATCTGCCTACCTACCTGCTCTATGAAATGGATGTGATTGTGTGCATCTGATGACACCGGATGGACCAATGATCGCTGGGTTGTTGCAAGGTTGGTTACCAAATATCATAATTAAAATAATAATTATGGTATTCCATTGTTCTTGCAATGTTATTGTGCCACTTGATTTGAATTAAATGAATAAGAAAATTAATTAAATTAGAATTAGGCAGCGAGGAATGAAGGTGGAGTTGTTGAGGCAGGCACAGTTGGAGTTGGTGCAGGTATGGGCACTACGTCTGAAGGAGACGTTTGCACCAGTCTGGATGAGAGCGGGCCAACGGGGGCAGTGGTGAATGTGTTAGTTTTGGGGGAGAGCAATGTGAGGAGGGTTTGGAGTGCGGTAGAGAACTGGGCTGGGGGAGGAGTGGTGAGGAAGTTTTGAATTGGTGGTGTTAGGCATACGGATGTTATGAGGGTCGTGGGGAGGGAGCTCGGCAAGTGTGAATCAGACAAAGTGTTACCTACTCATCACGTGATATGATGTTCCTATTTTTTAATAGAGACCTCTGTCGGTGCAACGGATAGGGGCATGCTGTCGAAGCAAGACAATCTGGATTGGTAGGTAGGTACCTACCTGAGCAAATCTGCCAGAGAAGAGAAAAAAAGTGCCTGATGAAGATCCAACAAACACCTAATTAAGTTCCACTGCCATGAGCACCGCCAACTGAGTGCTTTATTATTATTTTTCTGTTTGTTTTAATTTCATTTTAAATTCAGTTTATCGCAAACAGAAAAAAGAAAAAGAAGCACACAACAAAAATTCAGTTTGTTTACATAAAAATTTAGTTTCATTTTCATTTTTCATTGTTCAAACTAGTGTAGGTATAGGTTGGTAGGTGTTTCATTTTCATCACAAATCATTTAAAAATTTCAATAATTTTATCAAATAGGCCTATTCCAAAGTACTCAAAAAGGCCACAAACGGATAATTTCAAAACCAACACTTAGGCCTACGGTTGCATTGCAGTTGACGCAGCACTCACATAATGCATCAGAGGTTTCAATATCAATAAGATTGTGTAGGTGCGACAAAAGACTGAGTTTCAGTCTTAAAGCACTCAGTTGGCGGTGCTCATGGCAGTGGAACTTGGACAGTTGGTCCAGCGCTGGTCATGCAGCCACCAAACCCTGTGGGTAGTGTGATGTTGTTGCTGGCGATGTTTAGAGGGAATGAAAACACTTTAATTTCAACTTACTTTAATTAATTACAAGATAATTACCATACAAAACATTAAATAAGGAGACCACCAAATAAGGAAACACATGCATCTTTAAAGAACAAGTGCAAAGGTTATCTGCATAAAAGTAGGTACCTAAGTAGTCCGCCGGCCTGCCGAAACGCTTCCGGGTGCCCGCGTCTCAACCGGAAGCCTCATTCAACTCTAACTGGGTGAGGGTGATTGACGAGTGCCCCAGTGAGGCAAGGTTAGTTCTATTCTATTTATTCCAAAAGCATGCATACATCTAGGGGGTGTGACTAAAACGCTGAACCTGCTTGTCCTGCTGGCTGCTTGACTTGCTGGGAATTTGCCGATCATGGTGTTGAAAGGAGCTTGTGACTCTTTTTGATTTCCTATGCATTTATGCAATTCAATACTTACTGAAGGAGTTTACCCTGATCAATTAAAAATTGGTCGGGTTGTACCTTTTTTATAAATCAGGGGTTAAAACTGATCCAGGGAACTACCGGCCAATAACTGTAGGTACTTTCAAATCTGAACAAAGTTGTGGAGAAAGTATATATAAAAGGCTTATTACATTTGTAGATAAGCATTCGTTACTAAATTCTAACCAGTTTGGGCTTCGGAAAGGCAGGTCAACGGATGATGCCATTCTGAATTTTATATCCAGTGTGAATAAGGATCTTGATTGGAGTTACCATGAACGTTGCCCTTCAATTGATTTGTCTGAGGCATTTGATTCGGTTGACCAGGAAGGCACAGGAAGTTGTTGCAAGTTACTTGTGTAACAGAAAACAAATTGTAGAGAAAACCATGTTTGTTCAAGATCTAACGATGTCCGTTGTGAAGTACCCCAGGGATCTGTTTTGGGACCATTATTTTTTTTTACGTCGGTGCCGAATGCCGATGGCGTCAAATCCAAAATCAAAATCAAAAATACGTGCAAGCCATTTCATAAAATTCAAACGCAGAATTTACACATTGCCAAATCATTCTTCTTTCGACGTTTCGTGATCTGCAATGCATGGAAACCGTTTGGAATGTCTCCGTAAGCACAACAGAGAAGTCTGGGTGGCTTTCGCCCGCTGCGAGTGGAACCACCTCCCATTGCTTTTCACCTGTTGAACACTTGGAAACGTTTTTCACCTGTCAAAACTTTGGAACGCTTTTTGGGAAATCTGTTTGAGCCAGTGCACTGAAATTTCGGCACACCAGAGACCACACGACCCCGGAGGGCAACGCGAGGCCCGATTTTTGAATTTCGGCCCCTGCGACTGGAACTACCTCCCATCACTTTTGACGTGTAGAAAATTTGGGAACGCTTTTTGGGAAAGCCACTCATGCTAGCGCACTCAAATGCTGGCAAACGGGAGAGGAGACCATACCACCCCGGAGGGCAACGCTTGGCCCGATTTTTTAATTTCGGCCCCTCCGACTGGAACCACCTCCCATCACTTACCACTTTTGACGTGTAGAAAATTTGGGAACGCTTTTTGGGAAAGCCACTCATGCTAACGCACTCAAATTTTGGCAAACGGGAGTTCATATTCGACCCCAGAGGGCAACGCGAGGCCTGATTTTTGAATTTCGGCCCCTGCAACTGGAACCACCTCCCATCACTTTTGACGTGTAGAAAATTTGGGAACGCTTTTTGGAAAACGTCCATTCATGTTCGTCGTCTTCCGTCCCGGATTCAGGGATGAGCAACGCATTTTCGGTCGTCTTTGCGATGACAATGCAAAGGTGCCCGGACGAGCGTCAGTGCCGTCGAAATTTCACAACTGAAGGGATTTTGGCGCAGTTGAAACCACGGGAAGTGACTAAAACGCTGAACCTGCTTGTCCTGCTTGTCTTGCTTGTCCTGCTGGTAATGGCCAGGTTAGGGTTAGGTTAAGGTTAGGTGAGGTTATTTTAGGTTAGGATAACCTAATCTAACAATAACCTAACCCATTTGACCTTTACCAGCAGGACAAGCAGGTTTCCAGCAGGACAAGCAAGACAAGCAGGACAAGCAGGTTCAGCGTTTTAGTCACACCCAAACCACGGACAGGGTGACAAATTTTGACAAAAAAAAAGATGTTCAGGATGGATATCAAACATCATTTATATAACCGGAACGGGACCTTTGCGGCAGTAAAAAGCTTCGGGACACATCCGGGACGGACTCCCAACCTCGAAAATTTACCCGGGACGGGACTTTACCGGAGAGAAAAAGCATACCACAGGGTGTTAACGTTTGACAGCATGTCCGGGACTGATGTTTTACCTCGGAAATTTACCCGGGACGGACCCTTGCCGTGGTGAAAACGCTTCAAACAGGGTGTTGAATTTTGACAATATATCCAAGACGGATGTTTTTTAACCTTGGAAATTTACCCGGGACGAGACCACACTGCAGTGGAAACGCTTAGAACATGGTGTTAAATTTTGAAAATATATCCGGGACGGATGTCTAACCTTGGAAATATACCCGGGAGGAGACCTTTCTGCAGTGGAAACGCTTCAAACAGGGTGTTAAATTTTGAGGAAGTGACTAAAACGCTGAACCTGCTTGTCCTGCTTGTCTTGCTTGTCCTGCTGGTAATGGCCAGGTTAGGGTTAGGTCAGGTTAGGTGAGGTTAGTTTAGGTTAGGATAACCCAATCTAACAATAACCTAACCTATTTAACCATTACCAGCAGGACAAGCAGGTTTCCAGCAGGACAAGCAAGACAAGCAGGACAAGCAGGTTCAGCGTTTTAGTCACACCCAATTTTGACAATATGTCCGAGAGTAGCAACCATTTGTTTGTTTTTCCAACCCAAAACAGCCCCAATGCCCAACAACAAGTTGCCAGTAGACAGTGGTGATCATTGCAAGAAGCCAAAAAAAGAACAGGTTGCACAGTGACCAAGTTTATAAAGTTGCAGTTTTCGTTGTCCTTGAATACCACATCTACCCAACTCTTTCCTGTCTGTTTTCTTGAATGTGCTGCAAAAAGTTACCCATGGGAAAAGAAACCTCAAAAACAACGAAACAGACCACAGATTTCACAACAAAACACCAAGAAAAGATCGCGGACGCACACACGTCACAAACCGGAGACGGCGGCGGCGGCCATTTTGAAATTCAAATATGGCCGACGGCGCATTCTTTTGTTTTCCAAAACGGGAAAACGCGATCGCGGCCGCAATTTTTTTTTTTTTTTTTTTTGCAAAGCGCGGCAGTGGTTTTTTTCTGTTCAGTGTTTTAAAATTACAAAAAATTTCTTGGATTCGAACCGATTTTCGAATCCTTTTGTCGAATCCGAATCCTGAGTTGCTCGAATCCGAATCCTGTCGAATCCTGACAACCTCGAATCCGAATCCAACTC
>JASGXE010017567.1:0-10396 GCA_030068105.1 Sinentomon sp. SZTP_YWyxl
TGCACAAAGATGTTCCAAGTATGCATGTAGGTAGGTGGGACACACGTTTGCGAAGGCATTCAAATATCGAATATTACAATTTTTATCACGCAACACCTTACATTTCCGAAGAGATCCGTCAACCTCCGCCATTCGTGAGGTGAATCAATTGTAATGTAAATGTAATAATCAAATGTACCAACCACGCAAACAATTTCAGTTACTGCCCACATTTTTGTTCATTATGTTATGATTACCTATATTGTTCTAATATAGGTAATCGCTAATCCTGTTATTGTAGGGTTTCCCATGATGTTGCTACATGTGTATATGAAATTGGCAAGAAAATTACATTTTGTTGATTTTTTTTTCCAGGAAAGGAAATTTGATTGTCAATGTGGAATTTACGGAGGCCTGGATGGAGTGGGACAAATCTGATCCTCTCATTCTAAAAGGCTCTCTGGCCAGCAAAGGCAGAGCAATGGAGTTGTCTGAGCTTGTTATTTTCAACGGCAAGCTACTTTCATTTGACGACAGGACAGGAATCGTCTACGATATTGTGGGTGATATTGCCGTGCCTTGGGTTGTTTTGTCCGACGGAAATGGGAAGCAACCATCAGGCAGGTACCTATCTACCAACCGACGTGGATTCCAAGTTTCTCTTGTTTATTTTTTGTTTGAATATCTTTCTGTGTTGCTTTTTATTTCTTGACAAATTGCACTGTGTGAAAGCTGGTCACTTGGTGTTAGGGACATGCAATACATTTTTGTAAGATCCATATCACGTTGCGCTTCCCAACTTTAGAACACTTCTCACCATGCTGCTAAAAAGTTTTCCACGTTTCATATCCGAGGGACTTCTGAGTTGATGGATTTTACAACTTGCAGATGTGTTGTTGATCTCAGGCATCACGCCCCAAGAATTGTTGAATGACACAGAGAACATTGTGACACAGAGCAGTGAACAATGAAGAAGCCATGCCACAGGAGGTTACCAAAGTAGACAGCCGAGATCAGGAATTTGGGATTTGACGATGCACCAGGAGAGATTTTGCACCACAAAAAATTGCTTGTTCTTCTCACTTTAGGTACTCATTTGCATGTGGAGACAGGATCTTCATTTCAGGGCATCAGGTGATTACGGGCATGAATAAGGAATATCTTACTTAGTTTTAATAACTTCTTGATGAGGTGAATTTCTACTTCCTGTGTAGCTAGGTACCTACCGACCTACCCACTTATGAAAATCCACACTTGAATCTGGTTTTGTTCTTCTCGTTTGCAGGTTTCAAAGCTGAATGGGCGTGCGTGAAAAATCGACACCTCTATGTGGGTGGTCTTGGAAAAGAATGGACCTCACCCACAGGGGAGCTTATTCACCTGAACCCTTTGTACGTCAAAGAAATTGGCATTGATGGCCAAGTGAAGCATCACAATTGGAAGGATCATTATGAAAAATTGAAGGCAGCTCTAGGGATTGAACCACCAGGTTACAAAATTTGAAGAAAATGAGTTGTAGAATTTGTTTGACTTGTGGGTACCTGGGTAGGTAGGTAATTAATTTTTCTTTACGATACTTGTAATTTCACTGAAATGTGTAATTTTACCTATTTAAAGATAAAACGTTGGGCTGGGTGATTGACCATATTGAAATTTTGCACAGGCCTACTTGTAATTTTACCTATTTAAAAAACCTTGGGCTTGGTGATAGACAATATTGAAATTTTGAATGTTGAACCCGCTTCTTCAACAGTGGCCTTGTATTGCTGCCCTTTTTAACGGGTTACCCAGCTGCATGGATGTCTGCTTGAATAGCAAATGGTGATAGCATTTTTCTCTCGTTTTCAACCATTCCTTCAGTCACAGTCCTCTCTGAAGATGCAAGAGATTCTGAAATGGAATGAAGCCGATGCCATCTGATAAAATGCATTATTCATACATAATTGTGTGGATAATGGCAAGAGATTGCATTTTTGTTGCAGGGAAAAAGCACATTCTGCGATGAAGCACAATGGAATTGATTGATGTCCAGAAACTGAAGTAATGCAGCTGGTGGGGTATGGCCAATTTGAATAACAATTATTGGTTGTGATAGGTTTTTTAAATAATGTACAAGTTGATTTTTTATCAAAGGCCATTTCCCTTTTTGATTTTACTGAAATAACATTCCGATTTCTTGTCTAGGCTACATGATCCACGAATCTTCAGCTTGGAGTGATGTTCACAGGAGGTGGTTCTTTTTGCCTAGGAGGACGAGTAAATTCAAATACGATGAAACTGCAGATGAAAGAAGGGGGTCAAATACCATGCTAACTGCTGACGAAAGCTTTGCTGATATCTCTGTAAGTGGATTTGTACAGCCTAATGGAGGAATTCCACTGTAACACGTTAAAATGGATTTAGGCCATCCAGCATGAGGTTTTTACGACTGACGCTAATTAATCATATAATTCATTGGTTCCGCACACTGCTGACCTTCTTCAATGCCACATGGACTGGCAAGAGTGGATGAAGATTGCGAAATTCCGCTGTAAACTTTCTGAAAAATTGCAAACTTTCCAAAAGTAGGTAAGTTGTCCTGACTTTTTCAGGCTGCAGAACATGTCTTCGCTGTCTTTTCCCCCAACGATGTCATGGAAAATCTGGCAAAACATATTCAGGTACCTTTTTCTCCCCACTTTAAATACGAATCAGATGGTATTAAATTTGAGAATAAATAATTAAAAAAAAATAGAAGAATAAAAAATAGAATTTAATTGAATGAGAATAAAAAAAATATAAGAATAAAAAAAAGAATAAGAATAAAATATGAATCAAAAAGCGTAATATTTGTAAATACCAATCAAATTTTCGTGTCATATCTGGAATGCGAATCAAACTTTCGTACACACTTCCCTCACCTGCTTCATTAATGTGAAGTCCTTAGCTATCTGGGAAATTTTAAGTCCTGAATTGGGTGCAATTTGCATGGGGAGGATGAGGGGTTTCCCCCAGCTGAAAAGACATTTCACATTAACTATTTTCAGGATAAATATGGGAATTTTACCACTCCAGTTGAGGTTTACCTCAAGTAAACTTTCCACAAAATCGGGCACTGCTCCCGAGAGCCATGTGTGAAGACTTCTTAAAATGCAAATTTTGATTTTTGGGCATATTTAGACATGTCAGAATTATTGAGATTGGAAGGGAAATACATAGAGATTGCAGGGCCCACATTCACAGTCGCAAAGTGGTGGGCAAGATTTGAAGATTCAAAAAAGCTCTGAACCTGGGATGGTGACAATGTTGTGAGAGATCCATGGCAGTCAGTTGGCGGAAATGGCATGTCATGTGCATGGATTTTCTCTGGGGATTCTTGTCTGTTTCATCTGTGATGGGATATTTCTTGCCCAGTTGCTGTTGCTCATGCTCTTAATCTGCCATGGCACATTTTGTCAATTTGATTCTTTTGGCCAGACTCCTTCCCAGTACATCACTCCAAATGAATTCGACTTTCAAACAGCTGTTTTGTTAGAGAAAGTCACGCTATTTTAAATTTTTGCATCACGGGAATCCATTGCCCAGGTTAATTCTGGCATCTGAAATTCTTTGCACTTTTTCACAAAACATTTATTTTTGAATAGCCGCTCTGCCTTAAAGTGCGTTCATTTTCAGAATGGTCCGTGCCAAAAATGAAGTGAGAGCGGGGGCACGATAGTGGTGTCCGAATTAAATTGTTCAACATTCCTTGGCTGAATGTCTGAGATTTTTCATTTAAGCGTGAATAGAGAACTGATATTCCAGATCTGGTAGCTCAGTGGTAGAGCACTGGGATTGGGATCACAGGATCGAAGGTTCGATTCTCAGTGTCGCCAAATTTTTTCACTTTTTGTTTGGTGCCTGCTTGCTTGGACAACACATAAATCACAGATGGAAAAGCAACCCAAACATGATTTTGAAATTTTCCAGACATGAATTCGTGTGCTTGTTTTCCAGTTGTTGCCCACAACAGCAGATGTGGCCTCAAGCCATTGCAGGCAGGTACCGGTTGCAAAGGGAGGGGCCAGTGATTTTTTTTCTTTCCGGTAAATCGGAAGGACAGATCAGCGCTGCACAAGAAATGCACATTTTAAAAGCAGGAGCAGAACAGACCAGACAACCAGACAGGTCGTGGTCACAGAAAATCGTGAAAATCTCAGAAAAGAGAATTTCAAAAGATTGAGAGATGAAAACCGGCAGAGTTTCGAAAATTAAGGCCCCCATCTCAAAATTTCCAAATAGCGATTTTTGCACATCCTGTCTGCAAAAAAAGATGCAGACCATTCTGAAAATGAACAGACTTTAATTATCTGCATTTTCTGTTTTTGCAGATTTCCACTAAACCCAATGTGCATATCGATAGGCACACATGTTTGGATCATTCACATATTTGATGAAAGATCCATTCCACACGCGGTTGTTTTGTTTCCGTCTTTTAAAATTTTGTTTCACTTTTTCTTCTAAATGCAGGTGAAGACAGTTGGTAAACTGATTCCAAGCCGTGGATTTTCCAGTTTCAAATTCATTCCACAAACAAATGATGAACTGATTGTTGCCTTAAAGTCGGAAGAAGACGGCGATACAATTGCTACATACATCACAGCATTTAACATCAACGGGCAAATTCTGATGCCCGAAACAAAGATAGCTGATATCAAATATGAGGGAATTGAATTCATCTAGTCATCTTTTTATTGGACCTTCTGTAAATAAAGGGTGCCCCTTTGATGTGACCTGCCAGCTGTGTCCTGAATAGTCTACCCGAAGCAGGTGCCAGAATGCCTTCTTTTCTAGCTCCATTTTGCAAAGCTTGTTAGTTGTCACAAGCTTTACCACATCACGCTCAGCTTAGGAGAACAATCACATTGAAAAAAGTGTGTAGAAGCCAAAGAAAAAATGGCCTAAATTGACGTGGCATCTTTAGCCTTATCGGGGATCCAGTCAGATGAAGACTAGGTACTTTCGAACTGCCCAAACTCCAAACATGCCTTTTGAGGATTGAAGTTTAGATAGCGAACCAAGTGATGGATGATGGAGGGACACTCGTATTCAGATTATAGAGCATGGGCCGGGAACGAAGCCGACAGAAGTACCTTGCTTTTACTGCTCCAGTTTCTTGAAGGATCCTCCCCATTCACATGCACTTCTGCGCAAAAGACATTGAGGTGAAGTCAGTGAAAGATCAACAACGGAAGTCGGAAGAGAAATCGAAGAAAATGTGAGGATTGACAAAGATGGCCACAAAGAAAGTTTCTTGCAAATGAGCAGCGGCAAGATCAAAGGGTGTCTCATTCCTACTAAACTACTTTCTTGGGGCAGCCTTTACCACTGTACTTGAAGAATATCGATTTTTACTCATCAAACTCATCGTTAATGTTTCAGTTGTTTGCAGTGTTATAGGAAATTAAATGGGAAATTAGAAAAAATATACTTTGGTATTATTTCTCTTTGTTAGCTGGAAAGTTTTGAAGGTACACTTTCAGTTGACCAAACCATGAAGATTTGTAAAAAAATATGGTTTCTGGGGTTTGCATGCTCATCATGAAGTGAGTGAATTAAAAAATCCGAGTGCATTGATGTCGATCTTTGTCTAGTCGGATGTCACATTTGGACAAACCAACACAAATTCGTAAAAGATTGGCTGACTTTTTGAGCATGTTGATCCATCGAATGGTTCTGAAACTCGCAGAAGGCATGATGAGGTAGTGATTAGCTGGTGCTGGACTCTTCTGCGAGAGAATTAAACTTTATGTACACACACCTGGATCGATTTCGCCATCTCACCACGATGGCATCTTCTGCAGAACTGAAGTTCTCCCAGGTTGGAGGTTTAGCTGGAGCAACGACGATGTGCTGGGCACATTTGACATTTTTTGTGAAAGTAAAGTTTGGAAATCTGACGAATTCTCCAGATTGAAATCCTCCTGTGCCACTCGTGCTCAGAGACGGAAGAGGAAAAATGGGTGGACGTTTCTTGAACAAATGGTGCCAGGCATGGTTGAGGCCTGGATGATACAATTTTCTGCCCTCAGCATCTCCATGGTTTCCCTCCCAAGTCTGTTGCCTAGAGTGCGTACTGCGTAGCCTGGCTATAACCCTAGATTGGTCCCATCTTGGCACATGTTTGGCCTCGCTGACATGACTGGCTAGTGCAGTGGCATTCGCTCCCGGTTTCTTTCTCGCATCTCGGATATGTTGTTGTTTCCTGGTCTTAAGATTCTTGGAAGTTTGGCCAATGTAAACTTTGTTGCATTCACAATTGATGGCGTAAACACCTGAGAGCAAGCCGGTCAGGAGGATCTGTGGCATCCTTGTGGCCAGTGAACGAAGAAAGCAGTTTTCGAGCAGGGAAGGTGACTGTTCTGATGTGGTAGTCCCGCAGAATTCTCTCCAATTTGCTTGTGAACAGTGCAGTGGTAGGTATGGTAAAAAGGCCATGATTCCTTTATCTTTGTCTTTCGGCTGCAGTTTCCTGTCTGTTGCTGTGTTGAAGCGATTCATTATTCTGCATATCATATTACTCGGGTAACCATTGGCTACTGTTTGGTCTTTGATTAATTGAATTTCCTTGCCTAAGTTTTGACTGTCACAGAGACGTAGCGCTCGGTGTGAGAGTGCACCGTGTTGATAAACGCTGGGATGCCGGATGGATAAATGACAAGACCCGTAGTTGAGATAGCAATCAGTGTTGGTTGGTTTGTGGAACACGCCTAGTTGTAATCTGTTGTCTCTATGTTGAATGTGCAGATCCAAAAATGGCAGGCTGTTGCTGCTTTCTTCCCCATGGGTGAACTTGATGCTGTCACTCAGGTTGTTGAAGGTCTTGAGTTGTGAGTCAAACTCTTCGTGGTCATGTTTCCAAATCAAACAGGAATCAACGCAGGGTTGCTTGATTTAAATCATTTGATTTAATCACGATTTAAATCAAGGGGTCCGATTTAAATCAAATGATTTAAATCATTTGATTTAAATCGGATTTTTTTGACTTTTTTTGCCTCTGATTTAAATCAATTCATTGATTTTTATTTTTCTTTCGTTTAAAATTCCATAAAATAGTGTAAAGGTGACCTACCTAAGACCGCCATACACTGAATTGAGTTTGTGCATGATCGGGCGAGGATGTTCAACAAGAAACATGTCGAAATCATTCCACGAGCCACAACAAAAGTTATTGGACCTCGTAATTTTTAATAAGCGTTTGTTTGTCGTCGTATTTCGGTGAATAACATCTGCACGGAAAAAGGCAGAGGGGAAGGGGGATGTACTGGGGTCCTGTGCGGCGAAAACGTAATTCAAATTGAAGGGATGGAGCCATGGTTGCTGTCACGTAAAAGGCGAGAACTGGTCTGGTTTGAGCAAGCTAATTGTGTTACGTTCTTGGCACCTCGCAGTTCGTTGGGAGCAATGAATTAAAGGTACAATGTTCCTTTAATTCATTGGTTGTGAGTCAACCATAAAGTCAGTTGATTTTTATCGAACAATTTCTACCGAAGAGCTTGCTGTTGCTTTCCTTCGTGATCAGAACTTGCTTCCAAGAGAAGAAAATCTTACGGTATGCATGAACTGTAATCGTGAAATGCGGACAGCAGTGCGCAAGAAAAGACTTGCTGATGGAACAGTTCGCGAAAAACTCTCAAATGCACCCGCAAGAATTCTCAAATGCATCAGTTCATCCGAAAAGCGAACCGTTTTTTCACCTTTACTGATCTCAATGGCCGCTGCAACAGTCGTTTATCTTTGAACCAGATTCTGGAACTTGTGTTCTATTGGTCATTGGAAAATCCTCCAATTTTAATTACCAGGCCCAATTACTTTTGTTGTGGCTCCTGGAAAGATTTCGACATGTTTCTTGTTGAACATCCTCGCCCGATCATGCAGAAACTCAACTCAGTGTATGGCGGTCTTAGGTGGGTCACCAGCTATAAGAAAGCCGTAAAGATTTTGCGACATCTGAATTTTTAAATTGCATGATTGGTTGTATGCAAAATGGTAAAGCATTCTGAATGGTGGGCTGAGATCTTTAGTTTGGCTTTCGATTCAAATGAAGATTGTAATCCGATTTAAATGGAGCTACATTTTGGATTGATTGCATGGAAATGGATATCAATGATGCCAAAAAATTCAAATAGGTACCTATCAGCTTAAAATGCTTGTGCTGCATTGGGGGAACTTGTAAACTGTCAATGGGCTGTGCGTGCTTCTCTTCATTGAAATTATTGTTTTTTGCATTCTTCTTTGATAAGATATTCTATCTAAAATCGACAAAAGCAGGAATTTTTGAAATTTTATTCTACAGGGTGTGGCAAAAGTAACCGAACACCTGCTTCACTGTTGTTCAACAGCCGCCAGGAGTTGTGGCATGCCGTAACCTGTCAGCCCAGAAGCTCTTGCACATTGGCTTGGGTTTCCTTGTGTGGTAACGGTTATCTTATGGCTGGTTCTGGCATTTGTCTGGTGCTGACATAGAGGCTGTTGGTGTGGAGTAAAGTTGTTTGTGAAGGTGGGCAATGGTGTCTGATACAGGAGTTGGACGGTCGATCCCTCGCTCACTCCAGGTTGGGTTATGTTAGCCGAACCCAACGACGCTCAACCAAGCCCAACCTGACCTAAACTAACCAACCTAGCGTACTGTAAATGATTGGCAAGCCCAAGAACTGAGCAGAACAACACCGCCATCTCGTTTAGCGAAACCGAAAGAGACACGTTAAAGTCTCTGATCTCTCTGGTCGGTTGAAGTTTGTTATCGTAGTATCGTAGTAAGGAAGCACATCTCAAGGCGTTTCTGAGCTTACAGGTACCGACATGCCACAATTGAGGGCACCTGCTGACATGTTGAGACTCAGGTGTTCGGTTACTTTTGCCACACCCTGTATGTATATAGATACTACTACGCATTTGCAATGAAAAATTTGGGTGACTATAAGGTCGTCTGCTGTTGCAAGTAAACCAAAAGATGTTGTTTGGAGGAATACAACCTTGCCTCACTGGGCTGTCATCAGTCACCCTTCCCCAGCTAGAGTTGTATGGGGCTTCCGGGAGGGTTGATCCAGCGTTTCAACAGTCTACTTTTGACGACTTCCTACCTTTGTGCAGATGTTCTCGCACATAGTAGGTACATTCAATGACTGAAAATGTTGCCAATTGTTGGTTCCGCAGTTGTACTCCAGTGTTCCGCACTTCCAACTGTCTGCTCTGCAGCATAATTTTGTGTTCCTCACTTCCTGCAGTGGTTCCGCATCTGCAATCTTGAGTTCTGCACTTCCAACTGCCGGTTCAGCATCTATAATCTACGAGTTCCCCACTTCCAACTGTTGATTCCACACTGCTTTCCACATGTTCCGCACCTGTTTGCAGATGCTCCGCACTTCCAACTGTCTGTTCACTTCCACACCTGCAATCTCGAGTTCCGCACTTTCAAAACCTGGTTCCGCAACTCTATTCTTGATTTCCACTCATCCAGCTGTCGGTTCCGTACCTGTTTCCAGACGTTTCGCACTTCCACCTGTTGGTTCTGCACCTGTGATCTTGAGTTCCAAACTTCCAACTGTCAGTTTTGCACCTGTTTCCAGACATTCCGCACTTCCAACTGTACATTCCACAGCCAATCCTGCAATCTCAAGTTCCGCACTTCCAACGGCTGGTTCCGCACCTGTTTCGAAATGTTCCACACTTGTGAGTGTGGCGGTTGTTGGTTCCCCACCTTTTTCCAGATGTTCCACACTTGTGAGTGTGACGGTCGGTTCCACACTTCCAACCATCTCTTGCAAAATCGCATCCGGGATCCGCAGTTCCCTGTTTTACCCACTGCCAGCTTTGCATGTAGGTAAGTAGTGAAAATATCGGCTAGTGTTTGTAAAAAATTGATTTAATCACGATTTAAATCTATTTTTTCGATTTAAATCATGATTTTTTTACCCTTGAAAAAAATCCGATTAAATTGTGTCTGGCACCACGATCCGTTTCACAAACACTGTAAGTAGTTACCTGATTAAAGGCCATTTTAGGATCGATGTCACGATTTTTCTGATGACGTTTCGACCCCTGGGCTGGGGTCTTTTTCAAGTCTGATGACACGGTATGATCGCTGCTGCTGGTGTTGCGCGACTGATGCGGATTGAGAACGGGTCACGGAGTGTCGTTGCTGCGGAGTGGTGATTCATGGTCATGGGTGCTCGTCTGTTGGCTTCTTTTGGCGGTTGGGATAACTTCGGAATGTGGTGTTCTTTTTCACACCACATTCCGAAGTTATCCCAACCGCCAAAAGAAGCCAACGGACGACCAACCATTACCATGAATGATGATTTTCTATCAAGCTCCAAGGCATCAACAAACTCATGCAAAAAGTTACTTTCGAATATGTCCTACATGTGGACTGGACGAGTTTTCATTCTTACTTCGT
>JASGXE010017569.1:0-10622 GCA_030068105.1 Sinentomon sp. SZTP_YWyxl
CCAACATAAATTAACTTATTTTCACTTTGGTTTTTTATGAATCACCCTGTACTTATTGATTAAAAACAGAGCTAGATCACTTTCGAAAACTTACGGTGAAAAAATCTGACTGGAACCTCTTCTCCAGATGATCCATGAGGGGCAACCTGTGACTGAGGCTGTTTGCCTCACGGAGAATTTCCTGGCTGGGTGTGATTTCACCTTTTGACACTGCTTTCACATAATTGAGCACCAGTCGCACACGTGAATGAAGCATCTTCACGGCATTCAACTGAGCTTGGAGATGTTCACCAACTGGAGTGAATAGATAGTACAAAAGAACTACCTATCACAAATTTCAATCTTTTTGCACTTGACGTTCAACTGAAAATATATCCATCTAAATTTAGAAATCGGTTAAAGCAAGGGCCAAGACAGAGGCAAGAAGTTTTGCACCAACACATTGAAAAATAACTTTAACTAAAAAGCAAAAAAACCATTTCTGTTCAAAATGTGTTATAATTTTCTCAAAATTTTAGATGCCAAATTCAGGCACCTCGTATAGCCCACTAAAAAGTGAAAAAATTTTGAAAGCACCAACCTACGTATTCATTTCAGAGGACTTGCTCCATGCCAACAGTTCAGTTTTTGATATTTCTTTCATCGGGAGCTGAGAAGAAATGACCCAAGTTGCAGCCTGCAGGCAGGTATTTCAGTTGGAGTGTCACCACTGGAAATTGTAGTGTTTTGCTGTGGGGCATAAACCGAGTTTTTAATCACTTTTATCCCAAAAATTTGCCTATATATTTTTGAATAGAGCTCAGCCAAATTTGTCCGATTGGGCTGAAACTTGGTACAAAACTTTGTAATGTCCTCCTGGAAGATGTGAACAAGGCTCAGAAGCCAGACTGTACCTATGCAAAATTGAGCCCCTTGACCAATAACATTTCAAATTTCCGCTGCATTTCACAAAAACGAATTTCCTGGATTCCACCAAACCTAGTCTGCTATCTGAACTTGTTCGAGGTCGGTCAGACTTTTGTTTAGCTCCATAGGAGCACCCATGTAAAATTTGGTCACAACTGGACTGGCCACAAGTTAGGCACCTACCTACCGTAGTTGCAGAGATCTCTTCAAACTCTTATCGCACTTACATTGCATACCCACATTTTGATCTATTGAATGGTGGTGAGGGCTGCAGAGGTCATGATCATGGAAGATGTACTCGAGATGTACTAGATAGATGTACATGATCATGGAAGATGGCCACATTTTTTATGTACCTAGATAAACACAGCCAACCACAAAGTGATTTTGAACTATATATCAGGACAGGGGTTATTAAATAAGCTATAGGTACCTGCCGCATGCAAATTTTTTTATGTACCTAGGTACCTAAAGAATGCTAAAACTGGACATTATCCAAAATTTACTTTCGGAATTGGCATCTTGGGGAGGCTATCTCAGGTAGGTACCATCCCAACTAAAAATTCTTTGGGCTTTTACAAGAGTGGACTAATTCGAGCAAGGTAGCCATCCTGCTTCAAATCAGATGCCCAATTGAAGTATTGGTGGTTTCACCTTCTAGGTAGGTTCCTGTTGGTGGCGTGAACCGAAATTAAAAAATAGGTTGAGCTGGAGCACGTTCCAAATCAACCTCAAAGGTGGGCCTAATTTTAACAAACGCAGATGGTAAAACAATGGCATAAAAACTAAAACCGTAAGGCATTCGCGCATCAAGCAGAGAAAATTAGCCATTGCATACCCAAGCTATTTTCTTCCGATTCTCCTCCAGAAACCCTTGCAACATAATCAACACCGATTCTCTCCGCCTCTTCCGTTGCAAGAGTGTAATTCAACTGCACGAAAAGCAGAGTAGCCTCACCATCTATCAAATCAATCACAGATTCATAAAGGCTGACTGGCAACTGCAAGAAAAAGAAAAGCAAAGAAGAATGAAAAAGCAAAACATAAATAAATCCACTTGCTGTCAGGTCTGGTGAGTGGTGAGCACACAACAGAGGCTCTTTGCCTAACCAGGGTTTGGAAAACCCCAAGGTTTTGTGATAAAATTCCTATGAATGGGTTTAAATGGGTTTCCTTTGTCTTGCAGCATTAAATATTTACCATGTTTCTTGGCAGATAGGTCGGTTATAGAGCACAAAGGTTTCACATCCACACGGGATGCTTTTGAAAAAAACTTGAATTCAACAATTCACGAGAGAAAAACAACAGAAAAAAACTTGAATTCAACAATTCACGAGAGAAAAACAACAGAGTCCAGAATCCATTCCATGCCATTTCAGTGATCCTAAAACCAATCTGACCATGCAGGTACACGGCAAACTGACTTACTGTCGAGATTTTAGTGATGTATCTTGGAAGTTCCAACTGATGCACAGGACATATGTAAATCAGATTTAATTTTCTCGGAAAATGTGGTCCTCCATATACATTTACAGAATCCAAGCCAGCATCAATATGAATGCATCCCATCAGTAAAGGGCCCACCCTGCAACTGCAGTAAGTTAGGCAGGAAAAATAATTTTCCTTGGGGATCAACATACCTATCAAATTTCCGAACTTGCATGCACACCATCATGCAGAAACAACAGGTGATCATCACTAAAAGTGAACTTGGAAAGTTGGGTAAGACAGCAAAGAAAAGCAGCTTCAAGAAAAGCACACAAGTATCAGGCAACCAATGCAAATAATTGAATTCCATGGTGGAAATGCTCACATCGGAGTGTTTTCCATGTGGGTTTAACTTCAAAAGTAAAGGACTTTCGTTGATCTCACATATCTGCTTGTGAATTTTAATATCTGCTTCGGTTGGTGCATCACCTGTGGTGTACCAGCCAATAAAGTCCAAATCGGAGAACACTTGCTTAACTGAAAATACAAAAAGAGAGCTAGGTAGTAGGTACCATCATCGTTGGATGTTACCAAAAACCATCTTGTAGTCTGTGGGTACCTGCCAAGAACGTTTGAAATCTTGGACCAAAACTCAGTTGAAAGTTCATAAGACATGTCCACACTAAAAGGAGCTTAGTGAATTTTCAACCTTGCTTACGCAACTACCTACTTTTGCTAGGTTCATCAGGCAGCAAATGATTTAGGCAGGGCTGCAAAAAGTTGTTTGGAGCCCTGGAGCATGGATTTTCGACTGTTCGCCAGCTAGCCCATTTCAATCCCAGAAAGCTCTTCGGTCGAAAACCGAAGAGCTTTTCTTTGCTCGCCAGCCTATTTCGATCCCGGTCGGCTCCCATCCATCCCTCATTGCTCCCGTGCTCCCGACATTTCGCAACCCTGGATTTAGGTATGCCCCGAGGCCCATCACTGGAGGAACACCAAACAATTAGACAGATAGGTAAGCCAAGTCAAATCTGGAGCTCCAAAATGCTGTTTTTGCTGCATGGGCCAGATACCCATGCTAGAAAAAGAAAACTCACTCGACGATTTATTCTCCAGATGAAAGCACATCTCAAAACACCATTCTAATGCTCCAAAATAAATACCTAAAGATAAAGTAATTCATCAAAATTCAACAGAAAATGTGCGAGTGCATCAATACCTACCTCGGTACGATGGAAGCAAACGCATGTTCTGCAAGCAGCCAGCAGGAAAAATAAATTCAGGAATCTGCGCAGTTATGCAAAATATAAATTTAATTAAATTAAATTAGGTGAATTAGTTTGGTACTGTAGGTACCCACAATCGCAGAGCATAGCTGCTGTTGTTCATGGTGGTCTGGTTAGTTCTCTTCTTTATAGCCTTGAAGAATCAACTCAACAGCCAACAGTCAGACCAAAACAGCCAAGCCAAGCTTTTTGTGCATCTTTTTTGTCTGATGCACAAAAAAGCAGACAAAAGTCCTATTGCATTAATACAAAATAACACCTCAATGGTGTTCCGACGAGTAGGTAGGGACTAAAAAAAAACCAGAGCTTACACTGTTCTTCCTTGGTTGCATAGTAATCCTTGTCAATAACAGCGAAATCCCCAATAACATCAAAGAGAAGTTCAAATGAATTCATGACTTCAATGTGTCGCCCATGTTGTTTTCCAATCAATGCTCCAATCACTGAAAATAAAGAGGAGCACATAATTTTTTTTTCATGAAGGTACCTACCTAAGCCTAGAACACCTTACATAGGTATGGCTGTTTATTTACTCAGCCGAGCATATTCTTTGCTCGTATTTGAACAGCACATTCTGCTTCCCGTTGTTTCGCAGGGTGTCTGCCAATTGTAGGTACTTGCATACCTGCAGAAAGAACACTTGTGTTTTGATGAAAAATACAAATCAAGTGGAGTAATGTTGTGCTCTGTTCACAGCCTTGAACTGTGCTAACTGAACTTATCCTGTTTTTCCTGCTAGCATGCGATTTTGAAGCAAGCATGACCAAAGGTCAAGATGTTGAGGACAGAACAAGGGATCAGTGACATGCTCGGCAGGCTCTAAAAGTTGGAGCAAAGCTCCTCATTCAATCTTGAAGCTCCTCATTCAATCTTCTTTTTAAAAAAAGATAATTGAATAAGGAGCTTTGCTCCAAGGAGCTTTGCTCCTTATTCAATCATCTTTTTTTAAAAAGAAGATTGAATGAGGAGCTTCAGGATTGGATGAGGAGCTTTGCTCCAACTTTGAGCTTTGAATGAAGAGATTTCAACTTTGAATTCCATGACATGATGAAGTGATCATCTCATCTGAATATGTCTTTTAACGATCATCGATTGCATGAGTGATGATGCATGGATCAATGCAAGGTGGGCTGTCTCGCTGGTCATGGTCTTAGAACCGGCCTTCTCAATGTCATATTTTCCAGGAACAAAATGCCAATGACTCAGATGTAGGTAATTGAACAAAAAATAGAACGGGAAAAAAATGTGGAAAATTTTGACAAACAAGGACCTAAATTCCGAGTAACCAGAAAAATGGACCTCTGAGAAGGCACCAAGTCGCTGTAGAGAAATCTTTATTTCTTCCCCACACATTGCAGGTACCTACCTACCTAATTAATGTCTTGATCTATTGTGGAGTTCAAGAAGCTCGGTTGGTCAACAAAGATAAAAATGGAAGCATCAACACACTTGCTCAAAGGTAACAGTTAAATGTAGGATTGAAGGTCAAGCTTTCATGTTAATTCTCGCTCCCACATCCCCAATTTCCCCATGTTTTTTAGGCCTATCCACCGACCAAAAGAAAAAGGTGCATCTGCAACTGTTTTGGTTGTCTAAAACACTAACCTTGGGTTGACTTTTCCTTTTGGGCTCGCATCCTGGTCCAATGCTCAGAAACATTCAAAATGACTAATGGATGCAATGCGATGGAAACACTGCCAACGGCACCAGAAGATGCCATGACATTGCGTGATGAACCCTCCGATCCATTCTGACTTGATTGTCCTGGTGCCTCTACTTGGTCATCAACTTCCATTTTGAGTGAAGTTTGGCTCTAGTATTAAAATTCCTGCAACATGCTTACACTGGCAGTCACAGTGCTGTGGGTCTTCAAATTTAAAACAAATATGAATATGAAAGATATTGGAATGGAACATGATTCAGCGAGAGAAAAGCACCCAACTACCAACTGTTCGTGAAGTGCACAGTGCCGGCCAAAATTCACAGGTAACAGAAATAGTTTGCCTCGTTCGAGGCTGGTTTATCGGACCTAAAATCAACCGCCCCCAGGTCCTCGGCTTCCAGGGATGGGTAGGTAAATTACGTCATACACTAAACAGGATTCGTATGCAGTTCCAGAGAAGGTTTTTGTAAACAGCAAACAGCGTAGCGAGTGTAAAAAAAGTGTACAAAATGTGAAAAATAGGCATAAAAGTAAAAACTGAACATTTTATTATTACACATTTTGTGCGCTATTTTTATAGGTAGTTAGGTAGGCCTATCTCTTTTTGTTCACTTTTTTCACCGAGCAGAAAATTTATAATTTTGGGACACTTCTTTCACTTTTCTCGAAACTTTTCCTGCTTTCCTTAAAGCTTTTCTTTTACAGCCCTGCAACCATCGACCAGCTACGTGGAAATATCACCCACTCCATCTCCGAGATGCCCGTTGCTGAACTGCATAGAGTTTAGGTCCTCGAACATGCTGACCCGTGCAGAGAGATGCATCCAGGCCAACTGACAACATTTTCAGCATCTCCTCTCAAGTATGCTCACCGGGCCTCTTATAAGTGGGACACCCTGTCTGTTGACTTTATTCTCGTATAGCCGACACGGCTTCATCCTCGTCGCCGGTGAGACTTTTCGCTATCCCACCCTCGTCGTTCAAAGCCATGTGATGATTTTCCCATCAGAGTTTCACTTTTCTTTCAGGCTTTTTTCACATTTAAAAGTGAAAAAAATTACAGAAATTTTTTTGCAAAAATGTGTAAAAAAATCTGAAAAATGTCCCCAAAACTGTTTCACTCTTGTGTTTATCACTATTCTTCCAGGTTTTTTACGTGTGCCTTCATGCAACTTCCCCACTTTTTAACTTTTATGCACCACGGAAACATTTGTTTGGCATTTTCCACCTTCTTGCATTCAAGGTGCAAAAATCTCTGTCACAAAAAACCATGCCGATCGAATACACATGCTTGTACGAATCGAAGTTGTGCAGTGACAAAATTTGCTCCGACCCCCATTTCTGAGATATGGACCCCCAAAGTACCCAAAATGCACTTTTTCGGGACCTCTGGGGTTGATTGTGGTGTCTGTACAGTCCCCAAAATTTGCGAGTGGGTTCTCCTCAGCAATCTCTATCGAAAAGATTCAGTTGACAAAATGTGCTCCGATACCCCATTTTCCAGATATGGGCTCCCAAAAATTGCCGGAAATGGGGGTCGGAGCAAATTTTGTCACTGAACAACTTCGATTCGTACAAGCATGTAGAATCGATTGGCATGGTTTTTTAATGACATAGATTTCACACCCTGGGGATATGTATGTTTCATTTTTTCAGGTTTCTTTTCGATTCAATTATAGAAGGTGGTTTTCTCTAGCACTGCACACCATGCACAATATATGGAGATGCTCTAGAGGACAAATGCAGATGCATGTATCACATGGTTTATGCTGACGCAATACGCGGAGATGAGATGTTTTCTCCATATGGTCATGTCAATTGCCAAAACTCCAGGATGTGGTCAATCCAAAATCAGAACTGGGGGGTAGAAGAGCATTTCCAAACCAATCCTCGCGTCATTGTGTGGGCCCATATTTTTGGTCAACATCTTTTGGGCCCGTTTTTCTGCGAGGGTAATGTCAGAGGCCAAAGTTACCTGGTCATGCTCCAAACCCGGATTCTTCCAGCTGTCACACATGGGCCAATTCCGCCTGATGCTTTGTTTCAACAGGATGATGCGCCACCACATCTTGCTTACCTACCGGCACGACAATTTTTTGATGAGAACTTCACGCAAAGATGGATAGGATGAGGCGGTCCAGTGGAATGGCCGTCGCGGTCCCCAGAACTGAATCCCCTCGATTTTTTTCTCTGGGGTTTCCTATAGGACCGCATTTATGCAAAATTGGAAAACGACGAGACCCTGAGCACAACATCAGACATCAGTGTGCTGAACAACATTATGGCGTGCGTGCATTTGAGCTTCGCCTTCTTCGGCACTGCATGGTGTTCTCACTCTCACTAACAGCAGAGAACATTTTTTTGAATTTTTTTTTTTACATTTATTTTATTATTTTTTCCTATTTCATTTGCCGGAACAAAATCATTTATATTTCCAACACATGCACATCAGGTAAAGTTTTCCATCACATCAATCAATAATGCATGCAGCACGTGCGTAAGTAAGAAATAAAATGGAGTTTCGACCAACCAAACTCGTGATGAATGCCAAATGCCATTCCCGTTCCATCCAGTGATCAGGATACATGTATCCAATTGAAGATAATTCATAATTTGATGGACGATGTAAAATTAATGTGCACCACTCATATAACACAAAGACATCAGATATGCATAAATGTTCAATAGCAAAGCAGCATCCAATGATATGCAAAGTCCAGTGAAGTCGTTTGCCAATTGCAATGGATAATTCCGAAAAAGAGAATAGGCATTCAACACATGGTCGTGGTTGTGCCAAACAAAAAAAAAGAATAAATACCTACTCATTAAATGGACGTGACATTTTTTCTTCTATCTTTTTTTTTTTATGGACATGCCATTTCAATACATAGGTAACCTGGGTTCACCAGAGGAGTCAGATGACTCCCATAGTTTAGCAGACAGGGTTGCTTGAGTGGGGGAGTAGAAAATTTTAACAATGTCAAACAGACTTTTTGCCACTGCCATGTCAACAGACAAAATTAGGAATGGAGACATAAAAAAAATTGGCAAAAAAAGATACGAGATCTGCCTATTCTGGAGCCTAGACAATGGGAGAACCACTTTGAAAGTATTGAATAACTGCTCTGCCAACATTTTCTTCTTTTGAATAGTGGGTAAGTAGTAATAGATCTTAATAATTCAGGACAAGTGAATTCCACAATCTCACACCCAGAGAAAAGATCGAAAGCCAGCCATACTTTGATCTGCGTCTATAACTTGCAGAAGTTTTGCTCTGCTTACAGAGTTTGATCGAGAGCTCATGAGAGCTCCGGAGCAGGAAATTCAAAGGTACCCGTCAATTGGGGTTGGTTTGGCCACTTTTCATTTTCCAAGAGTTAATTTTGATATAAGACGCTATTTCAAATGGTTGGAATCAGCAGATTCAATTAGCAGCACTTGGCTAAGTAGGTACCTAGGACTTTGCAGCTAAGCTGAACTTAAGGTTTAATTTTTAAGTTCTACTTAAGTGCAGTTGTTTGATTCAGTTAGCCACACATAAGTTGAACTTTAGTTTGGTCCTACTTAAGTGCAACTTGGTTCTGCTGTCGTAAATGTGAACTAGGTTGTCTGGAAATAATTGTTCAATGGTTTTTGTGAAATTTAGTGGTATCGGGGCAATCAGGGAAATATCAAGGGAAAGGCTGAAAGTCAAAGAAATATTTTTATTCATGATTTTTGAGATACAATGACGAAGCCAATGAAGGAACACATCATGTTTTTTTTCCAGATAGGTGCCCAAGAAAATTGCATTGGAGAGGGCTCAAGGCAGGGAAATTCAGGGAATTCCATCGCTGAACACCCTGACTGCGAATGATGCCTGTGGGCCCAGTACCTACCTAATTTGTCATTAATACACTAATCCACAACCAGCGCTTCTTCCACCTCCAATTGTTGGGTCCTTTTATGGCTGCAGTTGTAACCCTCGTCATGATCGTTCCGGGCATTCGCAATAGGAGTCATCAGGTTGCTAGGAGAGCAACCATTGTCTCCTTGTACGTGGAGTCTCCAAACAGTCCTCTTTCAAAATTTGTTTTCACCATTGAATAGTTCCACACAAATGCATCGTGTGTAGCGATGCATCAATGATAACTTACACATTTAGTGCATGGTAGTGTTTGCGGGAAACGACGATGTGTTCATTATCCCTGGTGGCACGATTCGAATAAGGGTACCGTGCCTGTCTACCAACCCAACAGCATCAGGGAACCATTGATATTGAAGATTTGTTGCCAGTGACGTAGCGACTGGGCCTGCGGCACGGGGGGCCATGCGGCACGTCAAAAATGACACCAAAAACAAATGCTACAATGATTTTTGATGAAAAATGAACCATGAAGTGGAAGAAAGCAAGAAAAGGAAAACAAGGCAAAATTGTGTGAGATTGGGATCAGTGACTCCCTCTCTCGTGTCTCTGCAACTTTGCATACCATTGCAGCAGGCTTGGCTTGAGATACCATGCGCGACCTTCAATGGGCACAAAAAACGACAAAAAAGCAATTTTAAAGCGAGGAGGCACCCTGCGCATTTTCGGGTTTCGGGTGAGTGGGCGAAAGGTCGAAGTCTCCGCGGAGCGTGCAAAACCGACGAGTTCAGCCGATCCCTCCTGTCCTGTGTCCCGGCTGCAATGATTTTGCTGCACAGCAGGCCCCCGGGCTACCCCTCCCGCTGGGTCCATTGAAAGTCCCAAAACAACCCCTGCCTCCTAAGAAATTCCTTTGTCTTCGTTGAAGAAGTAGTTGTCCCGGGACCTCCCAAACATCCAGAGGCATGGGTTTTCCTGGAACTTTTGAAAAACGCTGACACAGGGGTTGTCCCGAGACTTTTCCAGGACCTGACATTGTTCACAGAACAGTCACAGGCGAAATGAAATGCACGTGCATATTAAACCTGCGCCGCCTCGAGTTATCCAAGACCACTTGTGGACAGGTGCTGTCCCTCCTGTTTCCTTTGTGTTCAAACTTCATCAGCTCACTGGCAACCTTGTTGTTGGGGATACATGAACTCCCAAGCCAAATAATTTCATTCCTCAGAAGCGGGAGGGAGAGACATTCCCGAAACAGTGGAGGAAACACACAACAAATTTGTCATCATTTCCCGTTGCGAACGACACATATGGATTAGGCACAGGAAAAGAAGAGTGCAACTCGGCTCTTTCTCCATGATATGATACTGTATGGGGGGTCCTTCCAAAACGCGGAAATCGCGGAATTTGCGGTCCGTGCCTGCAGTGCGAATCTGGACCTCAAAACCTGCAAACCAAGCTGCCTTGATGTAATCCAACCCAACCTAACCTAACCT
>JASGXE010017571.1:0-17566 GCA_030068105.1 Sinentomon sp. SZTP_YWyxl
TTTATTTGTTTGTGTTTTGGCATTGGTCTTCTGATTAACAAAACATCACTCCAAAATGCTCCTTTTTAATTCTTGTTCTTTTAGGAGGCGTTGAGACTTGCAAACAGCCTGCATGGTCAGGGTACACACTTGTCAAGGAGTGCAAGTTCCATTGGAGAACGGCAGAGCGGAACTTTCATTTCTCCACTGTTGCCAAAAAGAGCCGAGACATTTGGTGGATTCGATTACCCTGCTGCTGGCAAGGATGGCAAGGAACCATACTCATATATCAGAGGTTAGGCTTGACACGACTGAGTAGAGGCTCAACTGGTCATACACATGTATCTCAGGCAGGGCAGTTTTCTGGTACTCTGGATGCTTGGTCCTCCAGGTCCAAGAGCCCCTCACCCCGGGGTTCCCAGGCTCCCCGGCCCCTGCGACCATATGCCTTTCTGCCGCTGCACTCTGGGCCCTACATCTCTCCGACCCTGAACCCCTGCACACAAACTATTTCACATCTCAGATTGAATATTTCACATCTTGGACTTTGATTTGAGCATTCAAATTATTGCATCATTTAACTTTCCACCAATGACAGGAAACCAAAATTAATTTGACGTGAAAGAGCCCTATTGACCAACTCCTGAGTGCCATTGACATGCAGTCAGTGGCTACAGTCCTCATGATCTTAATCTTTAGATGCTGCTGCAGAACTCGTGTGCGTGCGGATTGATGTAAATTCATGAGAAATTTCATTGGCCCAAACGCCGAAACATTTTGGTGAAAAATGCCATTTTCCATTTTTTGCCTCGTAATTCTGGCCTTAAATCTTACAGTACCTAGAAGTTTTAAACTAGGAGTATAAAAACACACAAATTCTAAATTTTAACTGCAAATCTAGCATTCAGTGCAACAGCATTGCCAGCAATGTCAAAAAACCGTGCAACTTTTGGCCGATTACGGCATGATCATTTACTTGACATTACACTGAAAAATATTAAGTGATGAGGATGTTGGTCTGCATTCATCCGTGCTGTCAGGAGACAACCGTTGTGTGGAATGCTCTTCCTACTGAGGTTTTTGGTGGGGTACACGACACAACATTATGGTGCTGGAACTTTCAAATGCCACCTTGGGCAATTCCTGGCAAATAATGTCTGCTCTTATGCCTTCAATCTTTTCTCACCACCCTGATACTCACCAAACCATGCTGATTTGCGCCGGTATTATCTTTGTAAACTGAATTAAGGCATCAAAGCAAGAGCTGAGCAGGAGAATGATTCAATCTGCCTTTACTTTACAAAAAACAAGTAAACATTTTTGCAACTTTATTTTATTTTTTTTTCAGACCACCTGAAGTCCAGGAAGAACAATCACAGATTTGATGATAATTATGAAACTGCCAGTGAATCCTCATCCAATGAACGTCTACAGGTTGGTACGAATGATCAATGGATGAATGAAATTGTTGCCTCCGTGATTTTTGTAGCGTATCCCCTTCCTTCCCACTTACCTTGCTCCCCTGCTGTTTTTTTCTATCTCTTCCCATGTCATCGATCTCAAATTCAGTTAGGTTCAAATGGATGACGCCTTTAAAGCATCGGTGCTTCCGTCAAACATCCAGGCTTGTTAAACACTGCCTCCCACTGACTGATCATCAGGGGGTGGATCAGTGGGAGTGCTGCCACCACCTACAAGCCAATCCGGACCGAAGCTCTATGTAGATTGCCCTGCATGGGCTCATACTGCCTCCCACTGACTGATCTACCCCCTGATGATCAGTCAGTGGGAGGCAGTGTGAAACAAGCCTGGATATTTGACGAAAGCACCGATGCTTTAATGGCATCATCCGTTCCACATCACAGTAGGTCACCGAAATGACCTATGATGAGAGATGGGTCTGCCCACTCACTCAATGGATGACGTGATGTCTCCGCGTGAAGTGGAGTAGTCAAGTTGGTAAGTCAAAAGTTGCTGGTTTTTGGTCTGGTTGACATCATCAGTTAGGTTCTTTCTTTTCTATTGCCTTTCTGGGCTCTCTGTTTAATTCTTTCTTATGAAGGAGGAGGTACATACAGGTTGCCAAAATCGCCTCACATCATCACATCAAAAAAGTGATATATGTTTTCGCATTGAACATTTTTGGTTGGATTTGGGTAATTTTGAGTCCACCTTGCACGAAGACGAATTTGTGTATTTTTTTTTTTTTTTTTTTGCAAAATCACGGATTTGGAAGAGGTGTCAAGCACGCATCAGGAGTTGCTTTCCTCCGAAACCTTTGGCATGAGAAACCTCTGGACAATGATGCGGAAGTAGATTGCATGGCACTGGCATGTGCCATGCATTCTATTTGCATTTGATTCTGAGTTGTCCAGATCCAAATGATGTGCATATTCGAAAACGCTGTTCCTGTCTTTTTCCATGTGGAAAATTGTGTTTCATGGCAGAAAAATAATTACCTTGGCGAGGTCCGAGAGAAAAACTGCCAAGGTTCTCATCGGGCATTTGCCCGGTTGACCGCCGCCCCAGTATGGCCCTGACTTATGCTGCTTCCCCCAAGAACTTATCTATGATCCTGGGTGAGGAGCAACTGTGCAGGATTCTCCAAATGCTCCCTGCTGTGAAGCAAACATGTCACTTGACATTTTCCGCCACTCATAAACCAGTTTTGGATGCAAATATTCTGGCTCGATGGTGCAATCTGTGCAATGAACTAAATCATCGAAAGGTGTCATCCAGTAATTTCCGACAAATACTTCCCCAATTTTCGGTGATCTTGGAAACACTTTTGTAGGTGTCTCCAAATTCCGATTAACTATCATTTCTCCAATTCTATTTTTCTCACACACAGAACATAAGCGACATTACATTCACCCCAGACAACATCAGCTTGGCAGCTTGCATGAATGACTCGACTAATCTTTCGAGCTCGGAGAGTACCCTCGTCAATGTTGGTGAATTCCAGCACCATTTCAGCGCAGATCATCATAAGCTTGCCAAAACACAGAACGTCTCCTCGCATTCCCTTGGTACGGAAAAGTCGAATCAAATTGGGGAGAATGGAAAAAGTGATGAGCAGAATTTGGGACTTCAACTGATCCACCATCTTAATAATTTGCTCTGCATTGTGTCACACTTTGTGTCAAGCCAGGAAAGGTTAGAAGTTTAACCTAATTGTTTGGCTAGTTTTTACCCCCTTCAACATTTTTTCTTACCCCTTCGATTTTATTTTTACTCCAGCTGCATGAAGGCAGAATGGGAGAGGAAAATTCCGTACCTTCCATATTGGTATCTTGACCGATTTTGTTTAAATTTGGTGCACAATTAGGACCTTTCGTGGAGTGCTTGATATTAGTATTGCTTGGTCGTGTTTTTTGTGTCATGGTGACATTGGCCAAAAATGAGACAGCTCTTAGCATTGGATTTCAAAATCAAAATTGCTTTGAATATACGGTGAAAGAGTGACAAGCCAATAAAGCAACACTGCCTTCCTTTATATTTTAATATTCTGCGTGCGTGAAGCTGGCATCCCAAGTGATTGCACTTTTGTTCGGGTGAATGTGCTTTGCAGAACTGCAAATAAACTGTGTAACTTTTATTTTTCCTCTCTGGGGTCAGCCGTTCCCGCGCAATTGACTGCCAAAAAGGGGGGCTCCAAGGACTGCCAACTTCACACCCTCTCCGAAAAGTGTGATTCTTTAGTGATTTCGACTGGATGCGCCAGGACGACATTTCTCCGTGGGGGATTCAGAGTGGGATGAAGTTGGCAGCCATTCGAGCCCCATCGTTGGGGGTCAGTTGTGAGAAAACAGTTGACCCCAGAGAGAACAAATATTTTCTGCATTCATATCAATCTGACTTGATTATCCTCTACGTGAACTCTCACAGCCTGCGTGCCCAGCTGGCTGAGCTTCGTGCCCGTGTTGCTGTTGGAAGCATTGCTGGTGGCAACACCAACGGTGTCTGCGATAAGAAGCTGCACCGAACGACCAATCACCAACTGGAAGAGTTGAGGAATCTACAGGATAGGCTGACCAAAGAGAAGGAGGAGTGGCTAAAAGCAAAGGAACAGCAGGAACACGAACTGAGATGCGAAAGGGAACACCTCAAGAAAGCACAGGTACGTGATCTGTGGTCTCTCCTTTGTCTCATGTTTGCCTCACTTCTCAGTTTCATTTTTCCTTCCTTATCTATTATTGTTCTCAGTTGTGTGTATCTGGGGGCCCTTTACGGTTGCTTGGTGACACCCCCCCCCCCCCCGTGATTTCTTTCTGTAATTCATCTTTTTCAGTGAATAAGAGAAACAAAATAAAAAATGGCCAAATGTTCTCTAAAATGAATGATATACATAGCACAGCTTGGACCACACATAAAAATGTCTGAAATTCCATATTTTTGGTCCAGATTATTGACAAAACTAATTGTTGCGAATATGTTTTGGTAAAACGCGAGTATGATCTTTGAAAAGTCGGTAATGGGCAGAAATTTGGTGACAATGATTTCAAGATTAAGTTCAGTTCAGCCAAAAAGGGGTGAACTAGTCTGGTTAAAGCGGTATGAAAGTGTTGACGACTTTAAAAGCTTCTGTCCTCTTCATTGTGTTGATGGTGCTCAATCGATGATAGTTGGTTCTCTGAAATCATGCAAGCTGAATTATTCGAAATGCTCATCATCTTTTGCCCAGATGCCATTGTAAGCATCAAACGACACTATCCTAAAAGTGCATGTCTCACAACTGCAGAAGCGAGTGAAAAAGGACAATGTGAAAAAGGAACACTTAAACTTCCAAACTCTAAAAATTTTGAAGCCCAACCTACTTCTGGTATGAGGCCAAAAGCTCTTCTGGTCTTCGGTTGTCCAAATGGCAATTTTTGATTTGTGGTCACTGGAAAGGCCTCCGATGGCCATCTTCTCAACTATTTTGCGGAACTACCACCGTTCCTTTTATCTATTTTTCCAGGAAAAACTGCAATCGGAACAAGCTGATGTGGCGCAGCAAAGAGATCAGCTGTTCCGTCGCTTGGAGGCGTTGGAAAGCCAAGGTGTGTTCTCAGACTCACGGCTCGGCCGGGCAAGTATTTCACCCTCTCCACCGACTGATCCGGCCCAACAAGGAAACGCAGCTAATCAAAATGCGAACTCAACGGCTGCATCGAGACGGCGATCTGATCCGAGGGCGAAATCCCTCGGAGGGCCTGCTGGCCCACCTCTTCCACCACATCTCCTCAGTGCCACAAACCAAAAGCGGGTCGCCGTTCAAGTGCCCGTGCAGGTGCGTCAGCAGCTACCACTGAAATTAGCACAGCTAGGTGGTCTCGTTGATAAGCCACCCCATGGAAGTGTGTCCCAATCCTCCCCACCCTTGCCACCCACCTCAAAGGACCCCAGTGTCCAGCAAATGCTGCCTCTCAAACTGAGTGAAATTGCGGGGAACATTGGTGCCGTCAAGGAGAGAAGTGGGAGCCGTCGTTCGAAGGGTGGGTATCAGAAGCTACCTTCCAGCGCTTCGAGTCCCCCACTCGAGAATTCTATCCACCATTCCCGCATGTCTAGCAGCCCCGCATCCATCCACCCAACCAGCGGAATGGCTTCCCCACCTATTCCACCAAGGTATTCGGATACTTATCCGAGATTACCGGAGAGAAGGGAACCGTGCCGCACTAATAGTGTCTTGGGTTCCGGGCAACAGCATACGCATAGCAATAACCTAGATCCCGGAAGTTCGGACAATGAATGCGCCGGAAACAGTCCAAAAGATCCCGACACGAATCGTGAAATTATGTTTTTCTGAACATTCCTTCCGTCAGTGTTGACTGTTGATGGGTGTTTCTGTTATTTGTTACGTGTAGAATGTTGATGTTTATAGCAATGTATTGTTGTATGTAGTCCGAGGTGTTTTAGGTTCAAATTTGTACATTTTTGTTGGAATATATTAACTTGCCATCAGCAACTATCGAAATGTTGTGGAAGGAAAATCAGTGTTCATATGCAGAAGAAAGCACTTTTGTCATATTATGTTGGTGAGTCCCAGGTTGTGTTTTTCACCGGAAGGGTGGAAAATGTCCATGCTGGTCTCAGAGAAGTAAAAAAAGGGATGGTCCTCTCCCCAAAGGTCCCACAGCATACCTCCGACTAAACATTAACACGGTCTGTCACTCAAAATTGGACATTGCACATGCAGCAACCTATCCCACTCGTGTTTTTTCTTCGTGCTGTCGGTCTTGCCGAATGGATCTGATTTATGAGTATGCAAAAGGAAAAGGGAGAGAGACCATGGAGGGAGCTTGATGTTATAAGCAAAATTGGGAAATCGTCAATGGCAAAGGGAAACGCACGCTTATCATGCTGATAAGCTGGTGACAAGTTGATTTACTTTTGAGAATGAAAAATGTTTGAATGCTTGGTAATCTCAACCCTCTTCTGCACATCCGGGGTTTCTCTCTGTCTTCCCTGCTCTTCCTGGGACACTGAACGGGATGGCATTGTGCTATTCAAGTTGGGGAGGGGTCTGAGGTGGAAACTGTAGAGAATTTCTTTGTCTATCACCAACACGACATAAATTCTTCAAGTTGTTTTCTTATATCTGTCGGCTGAGACATAACGACCTTTTGTCCTCTTTACATCAATCAATGGCAATAATGATGTTGTTTTATTTTTGTTTAAGGCCTAAAGCTCATTGCCCTAGTACTCTTAGATGTAAAAGTTATATATGGCCATTCTGGTTCTTCCTTCTTTCTCTATCTCCACGGAATGTGGCTCATGTGTTACCTCATTCGGTGAATGGAATCAGCACCATCCCCGTTGTGAAAATGGTTGGCTGTCCACAAATTTTGGTGTTGATCCCAGAAAAATAATAATTATCCCTAGTTTTGTTCTGCTACATCTTTTTGCTGCGTGGATTTCTTGGAGGTGATGGCCATTGGACCACCCCACTTAGCACTCCAGAATGTTACTGTGGGCCAATTTGTGTCTTAAATTCCATGAAAAATGGCCCCCAGGTGAGCGAAGTGCTGGCTGATGTTCACTAAAAACACGAAGGATGCCCATTGCCCAATTTCCATGCTGACCAGTAAGCAGGTTTTCCTCTTCCAGTCCAGAGCGCCATATTATTTGGCGCCCATATGGATTCATTGCACAACCCAAATACAATGCTCATGCAGTAGCACCAAGACCAGAGCGCCACCATCGCGCCCTGCTGTTTCAGACACAAAGACCACACATGCAGCAGAGTAAAATGTTTAGTAGGAGCAGAGCCCCCTATGTGGTGCTCTGGACTTGGAGAGCAATCCACATGCTTGTGTCTGGTCTCGTAAGAAGAGGAAAGCAGAGCGCCACATGTGGTGTCCTGAACTTGGTGACGAAGGAGCTGATTATAATTGGACTTAAAATGGTTAAAACTAGGGCTGAGCCGGTACCGGTTACTGGTACCGGTCCGGTATTAATGGTACCGGTACCGGCAGGTATATGTCCTTTTGGTACCCGCCGGTACTGGCATCGGTTGGGCAGCCAACAGTGGATAGCACAGCACCTCGAATTGTGCTATGCAGCCTACAATTCCATCACCTGAACTGATTAAAGTTAGCTTTCTGTCTGGCTTTTATATGCACCTGAGAGGCATGAATGGGAGGAGCATGCATTTGAAACTGAATGCATTTCGCAAGCCCCGCCCAGTTGACCCAGACTCTTGGCAGGCCCCTCCCTCGGGCTCTACCAAGCATTATAAAAGCCAGATGCAACTACTACAGTACATTCATCAGTGGGGACACAGCACTGTGAGCATGCAAGCAATCCTGCTCAACTGGAAGTCGTTCACTTGTCCTGCTGCAGTTCAATTGTCCTGCTGCATAATGCAGCACGATTCTATATCGCACTGCTTAGCAGGAATTGCTCAGCATTGAACTGCTTGCGCCTGCTTTTTGGAGTTTAATTGAAGCACGTGCACCACGAATGGGTCTATCAACATTTACCATTTCTGGTGAGATGAGTGAGCCTTATCCATTCGAGTGAGCCTTATCCATACCTTTACGAATGGATAAGGCTCACTCATCTCACCAGAAATGGTAAATGTTTTTGGAGTTTTACATGATTTTCCATACATCCGAATCTTTTTAAAACACGAACTTCCCATGGGCAGGGTTGGCAAAGATTTTCGACAGGATGCTCCAGATGGATGCAAAATATCAGATCGCCGTCAGTGCTATTGTCCTGTTCGGACATCAAGCTTCTCGACTAGACACGCCGCACTCAACGCATTTTCGTTTTCCAAGTCACAGCTTCACTCTTTGGCGTTGTTCTGTGGAAATCGCCAAATCCAAAACAGCAACTCCCCAAAGAACCCAAATGTTTCCGACTGGATGCACCAGAACGAAAAACGTCCGTCCGCCGCCAGTGTGATTCTTGTCCACTGTCAAGCTTCTCGACTGGATACGTCAGGACGTTTATGCAATTCCATTATTTGTCTTCGGTTACGGTCTTTGGCATTGTTCCCTGGCAGCCACGCAATCTTTTTCTGGAAAAAGGACTTCCAAAGTGCGCAAAGATTTTCGACTGGATGCGCCAGGATGCAAAATATTGGCTTGCCGCCAATGAGATTCTTGTGTTCTTTGGACATCGTTTCTCGACTGGATATGCCAGGATCTTTGCGCACTTTTGTTTTTCAGATCATCCTTTCGGTTTTTGGCCGCAGTTCGGTTGAAAGAAGCAACATTCAAAGCAAAAGACTCTGTTTCAAGATTGCTTCAAAATGCACGTTTGTTTCTTTCCCACCTCGCAATGTTTTTTTTTCTTCCACAAATTCTATTACAAGCTCCACTTTGAAGTTGCTGTTTTTCTTTGCAGGGAAAATCATTTCAACTTGCAATTAATTCTAAACATGGCGCCACATAGGATTTCATACATTTAGCTGGCACGTATAAAATCGAATGCCATTTCCTGTTTTCTATCTGCCTGAATTCGATTGTGCATTTGAAAATAGTCTATCAAGCATCAATTAAAATAGATTAAAAAATCCACAGAGGTGTTACCTGGCAGTATCAGCTCCGGAAGTCAGAAAATAGCAGTGGGAAAATTCAGTAGGTATAATTTGATTTGAGCGACACTGCTCCTCTTGCCAATTTAGCCCCTTAAAACCAGCACCTGGTACCGGTACCGCAGGTACCACTAGGTACCTGTATCGGCACCGGTACCGGGAAAAAAGTGGCACCGGCTCAGCCCTAGTTAAAACAGTTTTTCGGATGAGAAAACTGACAGCTTGGAAATTGTTTCCTGATAATTTTGCCGGAGTGCATTGAAAAACTCAACTGGAGTTGAAACATTGCAAACCTGTGTTGTAAAATTTTTATGTCCAATTTTCATTAAGTTTCATAAATAAAAAAAAAATAATAATAATAATAATTGTAAGAATTGTAATCTTTATGCATATTATAGCAGAGTTGTAAGAAATTCGATCAACTTCCATTTCCCAATTCTATATCTCGTAATCGTACTACGTGATGATTCATAGCTAGTTAGATTTTTGTACATCCTGTTCTATTAATAATTATTCATAATTCTATTTCGACAGACGACAGATTCCTATTTTTACGTCTATTTCTATTCGATGAGCTTCTTCTCTATCTCGTAAATCGAACGTAAATAATGTAACGTTACATCCATCTTGATGGCGGCTGATTTACAATGCGTTTTCTGAATTTTCTGTGATAATTTATTGTTTCAAAATTTGGAACTTTTGCTCTGCCTATAAGGGTCAGTCAACTTCTGATGAGAATTAACCAGTTGAGTAAACTATCCAATCTGTATGAAACTTTGCACAGCTATTTTCTTGTCTTTTAGGTGGAAGGCTGGCTTAATTTGTTGGACTTACATTTCTCAGCACCGTTTTGCAGGCTGAAGACTTTGTAATGGACCCATCTGCGATTTTGGTGTCTTCTGTACATTGTGCAGTCATAAGATTTCCCAGTCTAAAATGTGCGAAAGCCATCGATATTCATGTGAGCATGGCCATGTGTACCATTGTGATACGACGAATCAGTTGAAGATAACTGCCTTCAGTGCTTGCAGAAATTGTTTAGGAGATATCAAAAACATTTCGATGCTCAATGTCTGTTTTGCGGTGGCGGAGTTAATGTACGTACTTGTACATGTAAAAAAAAATTCCGACTGTTCACAATTTAGCAAAAAGTCCATGCTGCAGAAGTTAAAGATCCTCTTTAACAAGCGAGGTCAAAATCTGGCACCCTGCCGAAAGCCTTGTCACTCTAAAATCTGACACTTTAATTTCTGCCGCCTGCATGAGAGTAAAAAGAAAGAAAAAAAAGTTTCGGAGGCAACAGTTAAATGGAAAAAGCATAATATAAGTACATTCATTCTGTCGCTCCCTTACACACAAAACCAACTAATTACAGAGTAAAGCGGATCCGAAAGTGTTAACACCCCTCCCCCCCCCCCCCCCCGTTAGCACCATAATTCTCATTGGAAGTTGAACGACCCTCGTACCTGATAGGTTGGACTCTTTTAGGACACGTTTCTTAAATGGGTTTCTTGAATGATATCCAATTTTAGCTTCTGTTTTTTCTAAGCAAGCCCGTACGGCCAAACTACTGAAATACTTTCTTGATAACATCAGCACCACATTATGAACAATGCAAAATTTAGGTGAAATCATGTGACAAAATCATTGAAAGGAAGTTTAAACCCAGAACAAAATAACATGAGACAGAAATTTTTAAACAAAATAATAATTATGAACTCCATGGTAACAAACTGAGAGGATAAAAAATGGTTGGAGCGTTATTGAAATAGCAGCAACCCATGTCTTATAAAAAAAAACAAGCCATAAATACAGCTTTTAAAAATTCCGGACCACAGAAAATTTTCCCAGAATTCTGATGTACCTACGGAGGATTATGGTCACCAAAATTTGTAAACGCCGCAAAGTGTGTTCCTTCGTGTAATGCACTTTGCGGCGCAAGATCAGCAATTACATTGCCACATACTTCAAAATTCTGCAAAAAATCCTCCATGGCCCGGTGCAAAAAAAAATTCCAATGGCCCGGCATCTTCTAAAAATAAGACTATTATTCATCAATGAGGTGTCTGCTTGTGCAATATGAACAAGCTGATGTGTTAGTTTGATGGATGTGTGAGCCTTTTTGTTAAGAACATGTGGCACAGGTTGTAACATTAGATCACCCAAGAAGCTCTAGTGACTTGGCATGGCTGCTTGTTGGTGACATCACATCTGTGGTCATGCATCCTCCAATTTCAACAGAATTTTGCAGTTTTTCGACTATTCTTGCATTTGCTGCCATGAAAAATTTAAAAGGTTCCTCTTGAGATTTCAAAATTGGTTGAGATGAAAAGAAGTATGGAACAAGATAATGCCAATAATGCATAAAATAATGCCAATTTCCATTCGATTGGCACACATTTGATGTGCGAGAAAAATTGCAGTGGATTAAGAAAATGAGGTCTTAAGGGGAAACCAAACCTCTTTCGGTCATTTTCCAAACCACTTGTCCGATCATGCTCAAATTTTGTACAGTCATAGGGATGGTAAATAGTAGCTTCCATGTAAAATTTCATCTCTCTAGGTCAATTGGTTCCTGAGATATTAATTATTTTGTATTATAAAAGATAGAGCTATGGTTTAGCGTATAGCGAGAAAGCCGTAAAACATTTTCGAGCTGGGATTCTTCCAAAGTGCTCAGAAGGGACACAGGAACGAACGTACAGATGGGTTTTTTCAATTTCTAACTCCTTGTGCTGTTAATTTCACTGTGAACATCATGCGCGTCACTAGCGGCATGCACAAATGACTCATATAGTGGAAAAGACATGTATGGAGTGAGAAAATGAAAATTCCGGCTCTGTCACGTGATTCTACATACTTTTTTACATCAGTATGCCAATTTTTATCTTTCTGGGGCATCTGAGCTCCGAGATATACAAAAAACCAGCTTGCGAAACATGCGAAAAATGAAAGCGGTGAAATTAATGATTTAAAATTGGATAAAAAAAGGAGTTCGCTAAACCGGAAATACGCGCGTCGCTAAAAATCCGTAAAAAGCATTCGAAGGTGTATGCGCTTCAGCCTCGATAACTTTGAAACTAAACAAGATATCAAAAAACGGTTTGCACCGTTGGAATCAGGAGATTCCAGACCATAAATGTGGCAAAAAAGACGAAATTCGCCAAAAATTATTTTTTTAGCCATTACGGAGGTTTGGTTTCCCCTTAAAAGCAAAAGCATTGTTGTGGTCGGTGTTTGCAACTTGCATGCTCTGAATCTCTGAAAATGGATTGAAAACAAAATTTGATGGAACAGTGTTCATCAAAAACCTTATCTTTCTTCTCATTCGACTTCCTTGCTGACTTTGTTTCATTTGTGATACAAAACACAATGCTGGTTCCTGGATCCACCAGAAACTACAACATGAAACAGAAAAAAAGCTTGAAATTGGCCGATTTTGGTGCTCTTCACCTTCTTGATTTGTTGGAAAAATCGGATTAATCGAACTCCTTGTTCGACAGAAAAAGGGATGGCTGGTTTCAGCATTTTTCACCGCCTTTCTCTTGTTGCGGTCCACTGGACAGATCCCAGAGTTGATCATTGAAGTTGTTTGCTTGACACGGAAAGAAATGTAACACTCGGACTGTGATCGGGTACATCAGGTGACAGGTACACATACTTTTTTTCCAATCCACTTCCGCAAGCGCGTCTGATTGGTTGCAGGGAATTCCAGCCAATTTCAACATTTAATTTTCGAAACCTAACCTAACGGACCTAACCTAACCTGACCCAACCTAACCCTATTATTGCAACCTGAGATGGAGTTGCGAAGCGGTGGCAAACATGCCAAATGGCAAAAAGCGGTGGCAAGGCAAAAATCCCAAAATTGTTGTCACAAATTCAGACGATGGGATTGGCCGTTGCGATATACTGTCCGCGGAAGTGGATTGGAAAAGAAATTATGCATCAGGTACCTGCACAAACTCAATGTCAGCAACTCATTTTCAAGATGCCAAGTCAATCAAACACACTCAGATCTTTGCAAAAGAAAAATTTCACTTCTCCTTCTACAGTGATTTTACACATTTTGTGAGTTGTTGACCAAGTGATTTTACAGCGACAAAGCAGCTCATTTTGTCCTTTTTCTTGATATTCCGGAGTTGCCGGAAGGCCAAGTGCATTTTGGACAATTGTGTGGGCCAGACTTCAGCTTGACACCACCCCACGATGAATGGTGATAAATGGCATCTGATTGTAAGTGGCCAGAATTACAATTCTTGACAATCATCTACTTCATTTTGGCCAATTTTTTGCTCGGCAGCGATGCTTTGATTGATCTAGAAAAGGCAGGTTAGCTGCCCAAACTCCACCCAAGAAAATGGCTGGTCCACTTGAAAGAACTTGTTCGACTGTCTATGAACCAGGGTGCATTTTGGAATCTGACAAAATTTCTTCATTGACTCAAAAACAGCTGAAACAAGTCCATCATGAGGAATGATTTCTTTTCCATTGAGTCATGAAAAGCGATGCATGTGATTCCGCCTCCATAACTCCAGATATGTTTGCAACTGCATTGCGGGCGAGGGAGAATGGACAATTTGAGCATTTATTGGACGAGAGAGTACGGCCGATTGTTCTGTCTGCAGGTTGACTCCAGGTGAATGTTTTTTTTTTTTTTTTAAAATTCTCATTTCCTCCTTTTCAAAGATCACAGGCATACAAGCAGTCTGGTTGCCAACAGTCGCAGAAAGCCAAAAAACAAGAAACTCAAGTCAAATGAGTTCAAGCAAAGTTTGTCCAAAGTCTTGGTCCATATTGCAGACGACTAATGTCGTGAGAGGAGGTGAGTTCTCACACGGAAGTGCTGGTTTTCTTCAGGGCCCAAAACGAGAAACAATGAAATTATTTATGTAGGCCTAATCTTTTTTCCTGGAAATTCCATGGGTGGTTGGTAGTTAAGAAGAAATTGCAGAAAAAATGAAAAACTATCTGTTTTTCTACAACTTACTGCATGTGCTTGACTAAAAAAATCCCGGGGGTGCAGATTTCGGAGTTTCCATTCATATTTACAGCAGAGTGACTGCAATAGAATATGTATTCCTAACTGATAATGAAATTTGTCTCTTTCCATTTTACAAATTCATTTGACAATTTTCAAAGTATTAGCAGCATTAACAAGTCTTTTTACAATCATCAAAAAATGAAATAAAATCTGAACATTTTTCCGAGTATAACATGTAATAGCAAACGACATAACAGCACTGACCTTATTCTCGTTGACTTATTGACTTATTTTTAGAATAAAACATCTTTTGAAAAACTTGCTCACTCGTCATTGTGTTCTGCAACTTTCACTTTCTTTCGCTGCTGGGTAATACAATAGTGGCTGTACTTGGGTAGAGGCGCTCCTGTCTTTTGCAGGCCTCTTCTGTGAGGCATGCTCTCTCTCTGGCTCTTTTCCTTTCAGCCATTGTTGTTCCTATCCATCACACCATACAACGGTTAATGGGCAATGGCTATTCCCATTGAAATTGTCCAGTAGACATGATGTGCATATTCCCGTTTGGACTCAGAGTTTATGCGCATTGAATCAAACGATGTGTGGCCCGTCCGCTGCTGTTTCTACGTCAGAGGATTAAAAACTGCAGCAGCCACAATTCTTTAAGACGTGAGATCGGAAGTATTTAATGTGACACTGCATCCACCTGCAGTTAGCTTTCTGGAGAAACCAGAGGCTGATGTATCGGAATCTCTGCTGACTTTTTTGACTTCAGTTTTTTGCACCTGGGAGCATGTCCTTTAATGAAATGTATTGCAGGGTTGCCAGCGATCTGGAAAAGTCAGGGATTTCAAGGGCTTTTGCTGCCAAACCTGGAAAAGTCAGGGAAATCGAAATGCCAAAAGGGAATTTTCCAGTCAAATTACTCAGTTTGAGCCTCTGTTTTGGAACATTCGAGCCAATTTTTGTCAAAAATGCTTTTTTGCTTCTTATTCAAAATGAATGGTTTTCATCAAGCTGTGGAATTCTTGGCATTCTTTCAGGAAAATTTCGGGTCTGGAATTTCCTGGCGACGGACCTGGAAAAGTCAGGGAATTGAGATCTGGGAAATGGCTGCCAACCCTGTATTGCCATTACACATAGGCTTAGGCATTTCAGAGGGACTTTCGCCCTCTGAAAATACTGAAGCTGCAGCACCCGACTTACTGCTGAAAATGGGTCAGTTACGCATGCACAGAAAATGTGCAGGTAACTAGACAACCAGAGATGTTGAAAAGCAGGATTAAAAAAATGTTGTCGCCATGCATTTGCTCACAATGCATTTGCTCACATTGCCAAAAGGTATTTCGTGCATCAACAAGATTCAGACTTCGTTTTTGAGGAAGAGAGTTCCAACAAAACAAATGAACTGGGACCAGGACGTCAGCCGCACAGATGGGTCGTAGGAAGTGGTCCTACTGCTACCTGGTCCTACCGTAACCTGGTCCTACTCATTTTTAGTCCTACCGTAACCTGGTCCTACCGTAACCAAGTCCTACCGTAACCAAGTCCTACCGTAACCAAGTCCTACCGTAATCTGGTCCAACCGTAATCTGGTCCTACCGTAACCAAATCCTACCGTAATCAGGTCCTACAGTAACCTGGTCCTATCGTAATCTGGTCCTACCGTAACCAAGTCCTTCCGTAATCTAAACCTACCGTGATCTGGTCCTACCGTGATCTGGTCCTACCGTAATCTGGTCCTACCGTAACCTGGTTCTACCGTAACCTGGTCCTACCGTAACTAAGTCCTACCGTAATTTGAATCTACCGTGATCTGGTCCTACTGTAACCTGGTTCTACCGTAACCTGGACCTACTGTAACCAGGTCCTACCGTAATTTGGACCAACTGCAATCTGGACCGACCGTAATCTGGTCCTACCGCAATCTGGTCCAACCGTAATCTGGTCCGACTGTAACCTGGACCTACCGTAACCTGGTCCTACCGTAATCTGGTTCGACCGTAACCTGGTCCTACCGTAACTAGGGCCTACCGTAATCTGGTCCTGCAGTAATCTGGTCCTACCGCAACCTGGTCCAACCGTGATCTGGTCCTACCGTAACTAAGTCCTACTGGGATCTGGTCCGAAATGCAGGCACAGTTTCGCAGTGGCAGTTGTGTTGTTTTGATACTGGTTCTCAAAAGTACCCCGCTGCAAATAAATTATGAATCACGAAAGACAGAAATCAAACCTAACCGAACCTAACCTAACCTACCTAACCTGAACTAACCTAACCCAATCTGGTCTGCCCCTCCGGCTACTCCCCATCAAAGTCGTGAAAAATTCACCGAGTGGTTATTGCGTCCATTTTTGTCTGTATCTTTCTTTACTGCAGCAGGAGTGCAATCACGTTTTGTGCAAAAACAACGCAACTACCTCAGCGCAAACATCCAGAAATTCGGGGAAAAATGCGGTTTGGCTTTTGGTCCTTCCGTAACCAAGTCCTACCGTAACCAGGTCCAACCGCAACCTGGTCCTACCAAAACCAGGTCCAACCGTAATCTGGTCCTACCGTAATCTACTCCTACCGTAATTTGGTCCTACCGTAATCTGGTCCTACTGTAACCAAGTCCTACCGTAATCTGGTCCAACCGTAACTTGATCCTACCGTAACCAGGTCCTACCGTAATCTGGACCTGCCGTAATCTGGTCCTATCGTAATCTGGTCCTACCGTAACCTGGTCCTACTGTAACCAGGTCCTACCACAATCTGGACCGAGCGTAATCTGGTCCTACCGTAATCTGGTCCTACCGTAACCTGGACCTACCGTTACCTGGTCCTTCCGTAACTTGGTCCTACTGTTAATTGGATCGAATGAAATTTGGATCGAATTTTTTCGAGGCGCAAAGAAAAAGTAGGACCAGATTACGGTAGGACCAGATTACGGTCGGACCAGGTTACGGTAGGACCAAATAGCAGTAGGACCAGTTCTGTTCCCCCGCACAGATTACGTTCAAGAAATGGAAGAAGATGCAAACCAAATGGAAGGCCAAAGACTAGATTGATCTTGGATACAGCATAAAAGAAAACCCACGAAAACAAGGGCAAAACCAGCCTGAACCTTGGCCAGAGCAGACAAAACTGCCTCAGCCTCACGGCAAAGAAAACGGGTATGTAGGTGAACGGCCATCACGGAACAATGGTCAGGAGTCCATAGGTCCTTCAGGGACACTTGTTGAAACAAAACGTCTCAATGCACCATCCCAACGGTGCTCCAGCAACAAAGCCTGGCACAAAATAGAATCTCTAACCTGCGACAAGCTGAGCATGGGGACTTCAAGCAAACAGATGTGAAAAGAGGAGAAAGCAGAAATGCCAAGTTTCACCCCAGTTTGAATTTCCCCTGCTATTTTCTCCAATTTGACTAGACTGCGAGGCAAATTCACAAAAAACAAATTATTCAATTTAACTCCAGCATTCTTAAGAGTGCATTTTGTTGCTTAACAGTGAAAAATATTTACTCTGGTCGTTGACGTTCTCTCCATTGCCGGATATTTCTGCACTGTGTTGAAACGGGTATCATGCTGCCATGGTA